>JASWHV010000019.1:58905749-59064972 GCA_030760725.1 Neostapfia colusana
AATTTATATACAACGACTGCTATACAGGGCCGTCGTATATAAGCCTAAATTATATACGACGACGGGGCTAGGCTGTCGTATATAAGGGCTTATATACGACAGCTAGGGTCCAGCCGTCGTATATAAAGGCCCTGGTCCACTGGGCCAAGTCCACGAAACGGACCGTTGTATATAAGCGACCGTCGTATATATACTGTTATATACGACGGCCCCGTCGTATATAACTATATATACGATAAATTATATACGACGGCCGCAAACCGTCGTATATAAACAACTGCCGTCGTATATAAACTATATACGACGGCTTCTGCTTTATATACGGCGGTTTTAACCGTCGTATGTTGACAGGAATCCTGTAGTGTTCGTAGCTCTTGGTGCCACGCGGCCCTGCTTTTTCTGGCGACCATCTGTTCCTAATTAACCTCGCAGTCAAAGTGCCCGGGCGTCAGAATAAACAAGGAACGTAGGCCTGTATGATACTCCTACTAGCTGTTGTTTAGTAGGACCGACGGAAGCTGACAGGAAGTTGCATTGGACAGACTACGCGTACGAACGCAAGCACGGGCCGACTCTGACGGCGAACTGTTACTTGCAAAAGGAGCCAGACTGCCAGAGGCACCTCGGCACGATCTACCGGCCTAGGACACGTACGTACGTGCACCGAAACCTGTGGTAGAGCGGTCGAGACAGCAGTGGATGCGTGGTGTTTCCGCGGCAGTACGTTCCCGCATCCTCGTTGCTCTAGCTCGTTGTGCGTTTGGTTGCAGCTGAACCCGCCTTTGATTGCGCGGGTTAAGGTCAGGTTAGGCGCGGACGACGCTCGCGAAATTCGCTTGACCTTTAACTGCGGCGCGGCGCGCAACGTACGCGGCATGATGGAATGGAGGGGCCGCCACATGTTGGCTTCGGGGTCTCGGCACCCAAACGACGACGAGACGGGCAGGGTAGCCGAGCGAAACGGGAGCCAGAACGTGCTGCTGCACGGAGGCACTGGAGCTAGCTTGCGCTCGGCACTACAGCACGGCGCTCTCGAAGTCACAGCTGCGCGCGGCACTACTATAGCACGGCTGCAAGGTCTACACGAAGCTTCTGCGTCGGTTTCTTTTCTCGTGGCGTCCATTTTGATCTGCGACAGCTCCGCACACCACAGAGACCAAGATAGTTCATGCGCGCATACGTTCCGATCAGCCGGAACGGAAATTCGGCCAAGGACGATGGTGAGCCGTGGCCTAACCCCATCCTTGTCCGGCCGTCAAAGACCAGGACCCGCTCGAGAGATGGGGCAAGTCAAAGTCGAAACCTGACAAGACGAAGCCAAATCTGGCTCCTCCGGAATCGCGGGACAGGTCGCGGCCGGTTTCCGGCAGGACGTGCTGGTAGAGATCTGTCCAGCTCGGCTCCTCTGGTCGTCGGGAGGTTGGGCGCCGGGGCAATACGCCGGCCGGCAGGCAGGCACCCACGCACCCACATCTACTATTGCCCTGCGCCGGAACATTCTCTATATGCGAGCAGCGTTGCATTGCTGCCAAGCACTATCACGTCGATTAACTGGTTCATCAGAAATAGTTTACTTATTTGGAGCAAACGGGTTAATTTATTTTCCACGGCCAGAGGAAGTTTGACTTGCATCTTATTAGTTAGAAGCAACTAAAGACGAGTAGCTTGACTGATCAAAAAATTACTCAGCCAGCATACAGGTCAGATTATTTTAGCCTGCCGTTGCAGAGATGATTTTTTCTTGAGACAGGCAGAAGAACTCCCTTCTTAAGATCGTTGACTTTTAGCACTAATTAATGTCGATGCTCCCAATCTTCTGTACGCAGATCAACCGGGTATGTAGCACAAACAATTCAATGATTTTTGTTTGCACATAAAAAATATATTATAGGACACCAAAAAATGTGAGTATATTTTCTATTAACATTGTTTAATTGACAAATATAACTTGACGCATCAAAACTGTTGAAGTGTGTAGCCAACACTTCTCCCGGGCCTGCTCTGGGCAGCCACGGAGGTTCTTTTTCGGAGGGGCTAGTCACTCACGGAGAGCTTCAGCGTAGGGACGATTGAGGGAGAAGCTTGACACGGGGTTTTTTACGTGGTTCAGGCCGCCGGAGCGTAAAACCCTACGTCCACGGTGAGCAGAGTTGCTCGCTGTATTGCTTGCTGCTCAGAACCGGAGTCCTGAGCTTGAGGGTGTGAGATGTCGAATGGATAGAGTGCGAGGGTGCGTAAGAGGCGAACCAACCCTTGCTAACGTTGCCTACCCGAGCCTTTTATGGTCCAAGGCTCGAGCGGCTTACAAGGTGGGCCCAGAACCCGATAGGTGGTCCCGGGGAGATTGTATGTCATCTATCGTATCTGCAGTTACGCCGGTAGTTGTCTCTGGCGAGGGCTTCCGAGTCTTCGTTCTGTCGCACTGCCCATGCCGCAAGCTAGTCGTAGTGGTTGATGATGGCAGGGGCGGCAGGGGATGTCTTATCGCTGTGTTTATTAGCGGGTAGGATCTGACACGGCGTGCTAGTCTGCGATGTGACTAGGCGCAACGACACCTGACAGAGGCGTGCTCCGCGTCTCCGTGCCTTGGGAAGGCGCGGGTCTTGAATACCTTGTACGGGCAAGGTATGGCTCGTCTTTACTCTTGCTGCCTACCGCGCGGGGGCAGACAGCGCTGCTCTGCTGGGCACGTGGCGGGCCCGGAGCTCTCCTCTGAGGAGAGGGAGATCCGGCCCTGCGGGACACGTGGAGCCTTCGGAGCTCTCCCCGCAGAGGGGGGAGGCCCGGCTTCTGCTAGCCACGTGGCGGGCCCGGAGCTCTCCTCTCAGAAGAGGGAGGTCCGGCCCCGCAGGACACGCGGAGCCTCCGGAGCTCTCCCCGCGGAGGGGGGAGGTCCGACTCAGTTGGCCACGTGGCGGGTCCGGAGCTCTCCTTTGAGGAGAGGGAGGTCCGGCCCC
Organism: Neostapfia colusana; assembly: GCA_030760725.1. Lineage (NCBI taxonomy): Eukaryota > Viridiplantae > Streptophyta > Magnoliopsida > Poales > Poaceae > Neostapfia > Neostapfia colusana. The sequence goes on from JASWHV010000019.1 coordinate 58,908,707, forward strand.
GCTGGACACATGGCGCCTTCGAAGCTCTCCCTGCGGAGAAGGGCGAGGTCCTTAGGCATTTCTCCCTGTGCGCAGGTGCCCCGTATCGAGGGTACCGACAAAAACCATAATCAGGGTGAGGGTACAGGTTAGTATAATTAAATTTTGAGACCACGTAGGTTGTTTAGTTGAGTAATAATTGAATTTTTAACACCAAGTCAATGCCAATGTCCATTAACTTATATAATATTCTAATCGATTTGTATCAAAATAAAAAGTATACTCTCTCTGTTTGGAATTATTTGACGCTGACTAGTTCAAAATTAAACTAGCTAGCGTCAAAAAATTTGGAACGGAGGGAGTAGCACGAATTTATGACACATTTGTTAGGCCTCTTTTGATAGCTAGCTGTATTCAAACTGATTAGTAAACTTAGTTAAATTTGCCCCGTTGGACCACTAATAGTCCCGGTAGCTTCTTCATGTATCTATTTTTTCTATCCGGGTACCAGATTTTTTGTTGTTTTAGTTGCAGCCATATAAAGGTTAAGTATGTACTGTTAGACTGCTCGCACTCGTGCACCTCTATATCCGATCTCTAAAAGAATATTATTACCCTTTTACAGTTAACTCTAAAAGATTCCCATCTTTACAGTTTAATTCGCTGCACTCGTGGATCTCTAAATCAAAACTCTATATCAACTATCATCTATTTTATATTAAATAACACAACTGACTCATATTTATATTATTTCATATAACTACGTTTATATTAATAATATTACATTTACAACTCTAAATTAGACCTCTATATCAACTATCAACTATTTTATATTACATAACACAACTAACTCATATTTTATATTATTTCATATAACCAAGTTTACGTTAATAGCATTATATTTATAACTTACAAAAAGTCACCTGTTTTTTGTTTAATTATCTTTTTTCTTATTTTTCTCTTTTTCACATTTCCTTCTCTTCTTCTCCTTCTTTTTTTCCATTTTTCTTCCCTCTTCCTTTTCTTTTTTCCTTTCCATTTTCCCTTTTTTCTTCTTTTTTTTCCTTTCTTTCTTCTCTATTTCTTTCTCTCTCTTCTCTTCCCGGCGCTACAAAGCAGCGCTGCATTTACCGAAATGCTGTAGCAGTCTGTATTATACAGGGACGCTACAAACACCCGCTGCGCGCGACCCCTACCACGGCAGCCGCTGCATTTGGCGGCGCGGCGCCCGTAGCGGGCTGCGCTGCGAGCAGACTTACATAAAAACTACTAGCTCTGGCTGCAAAAGTGGGGGGGGGGGGGACTGTTTGTTCGGGGACAACTACAGCACACCACTCTGAGGTTTCTTGGTCCTGGTTTACAGATCAGCATTGTCAATCATAATATATTCTTCATAGAATATTATATATTTAGATGTCCTAATCAGCTATAAAAAAGATGTAAATGAAAAAAAAACATAGTGATGCCCCACCAGGCTGCCACTATTTATACCAGGGCGCACTCCACTTCCCCACACTTCCCTCTCACATTGTCTTCCAAGCTACAGCGCAATAAGCTATGGAATCAGAAGCGAGTCATGCACCCACCAGCTCTTGCTCCCCTTCTTCGTCCACTTCTTCTTCCTCCATCGACAATGGAGAGCGATCCAAGAGTTCCAAACCCGCGACGAAGCGCAAGAGAGCCTCTTCGCCGGACTGCCAAGAAGCAGAAGCCAACAACACTACTACCGGCACCAATGGCCACGGCAAGGATAGCAGCAGCTGCTGCAGCGTCGGCGACGACAACGATGCCAGCGTCAACAACAAGGCCCAGATGGCGTCCGGAGCCACACGGAGGAGCGGCTTCAAGCACCCGTCATACCGCGGCGTGCGCCGCCGGAGCTGGGGCAAGTGGGTGTCGGAGATCCGGGAGCCCCGGAAGAAGTCGCGCATCTGGCTGGGCACCTTCCCCACCGCGGAGATGGCAGCGCGCGCACACGACGTGGCTGCGCTCGCCATAAAAGGCTGCGCCGCGCACCTCAACTTCCCTGACCGCGCGCACGAGCTGCCGCGCCCGGCGTCCAACTCCCCGGCGGACATCCAGGCCGCGGCCGCCCAGGCAGCGAAGTGCGACGACGCGTCGTCACCGGCCGAGCCGCTGTCGTCGCCGGAAGCGGCCTGCCCGGAAACGGTGCACGCCGACTCCGACGGCGGCCAGGAAAACGCGCTGTTCGACCTGCCGGACCTTCTTCTCGACCTGAGTGACGGGCTGTGGTGGTCACCCTTGTGGCCGGAGGCAATGGTGGCGGTCGAGGAGTACGATGTTGGGATGCAGGGGCCACTCCTGTGGGCCGAGTAGCTACCACTTTACCTTTCTTTATTTTTCTCTCTTTTATTCCTTTTCTTCTAAGAAACCGCTACCTATACTATACCATTCTGAATTCTGATTCCTCTGAACTCTACCCCACCATACGGTGGGTGGGTGATCCAAGCAAAACAAAAAAGGTGGTGTTGCGCTTGATTTGATGGCCAATCCAACGAGCCTGTGCCCTTCGTTGCAGAATTTGTGATTCTAGACGATCGAAACACCGACAATGTTTACCCAAGAAAAACGCTATAGCTGTGTATGTGATGGTTTCCCGGGGCCGTTCGGAGGTCGTTTTAAGGCCCGGCCTGTGAAATCGGGTTCGTCGTCATGTAAACGTCTTGCAGATTCTCACTAGACAGCTCCAGTTCACAATGCTCCGATCCTGCTGCTGCCGCGTCCTTGTTATGACCCGGGAGACCAAGTTTTGTTAACTTCATCACGCCAACGACTGGGCAGGCTGTTCCTCTCCGATCGAGCTCTGACGAGTTAGAAAACCAGCTCCTCCATCTGTGTATATTCTGTGTGAGCACGGCCAGTTTTAGTTTTCTGCCGCGTTCCGCATCTGCGTGCCGTTCCTCGCCTCTAATTATTCCGCCGTCGAAGATTATTAAGGATCTCGGGCTAATAACACGTAGCCACACGGGCATGCATGACATGAGAGGACGACCGCCTCACATGCCCAACACATGGCCAGAGGAGCAACAAGGAAGGCACCGATCGCGCATTGGCATACCACTGCATGCCCGTTGCGCAGCGCCGCGAGCTGATTTTGGTGGTGAACACAGGCCGGCCGCCCCGCGCGATGCAACTCTGCGTCCGCGAGGATCCCATGCCGCGGGGGCCTTGCCGCCGCGCCGTGCGGTCCAGCCAGATCGGAGCGGCTCCGGCGGTCGGGTGGCACACACGGCACAGTAGGAATCAATTGCTGTGTGGAGATTTTGGGATGGGGGTTAGCACCGGATTCTCAGCAGTGATGTGATGTGATGTGATGCAATAAATCGGATGGTATGATCTAGGACATGGAGAGCTGATGAATGGAAATATGGACTAAACAAAGCCAACGTCTCTCTGAAAAACTTCTCCCGTCATCATAGCAGTCGTGGTCAGACATGAATCTCTGACCAATCAGGTGTTGCTTTTGCCACTCAAAAGTTGAAACCCGATCGAAGATGTTCTTCGTGCGTGCGAACTGTACCCAGGCGAAATGAAAGCCATGGAACACTCATCTCAAAAGAGGAGACGGAAACCGGAGGAAGAATGACAGACACCACCACAATACTGGTTCAACAGTCGTTTTCTAAAAAGTACAATCGGACCGCCGATGAAAAAAATACGCGTATGTAACTAATTATTGTAGGGAAATAGGCGATGCGCTACTCTAGCAATTCGACCGTATCACCCAGGAAACATGCGAGTGAGAAGGTCATGGATCGTTACCACTAGACGCGCAGCGCAGCGGATCGTAGATGCGCGTCGTAGCCGATCAGCGCAGCAGTAACAGCAGCGCCTCCACGGAGTCCACACGTACAGGGAGGAACGCCGTGCGTCGGTGTGCTAGCACCGTGCGCGCGGCAGGGGTTTCGGCGGCTGACCTGTGAGGGGCGGCGGCTGGGACTGCTATCTGGTGGAGACATCTGTCCGTAACCCTACCCCTCATATTTATAGGCGCGCTAATAGGCTTTTAGGTCACAGGCCCATTAGTACCCTAATTTCTTATGGATCAAATATCCATCAGGCCTTTATCCGAATTGTTATGATTGCCTCTTGGGCATATCACCAACAATCTCCCACTTGCACTAGAGACAATCATATAGCCAAGTTTTTCAATATTCCATCCCCTTAAGTGTGTGACCCGTTAGGTTCATGTACAGTCGGTTATGAATGAAAACCGTTTTCAAACACAAGTCAGTAGAGGTACCTAGCAGGACATACTGACTCCCGAATGTACATAAAGATCATATCGGCTGAACCTAGATACATTCACATGCTAATTCCTTTGCCACACGATACCAGTCAAGCTCAAGGCGAGATACGTGCCATCCTTGTGATAGCTCGACCATTAACTCGATCAAATAGTGGATTCAATCGATGACTAACTTTTAGTCATAATGATTAACTCTTTAATCATTTTGGCATGGCCATGCACTTTCAATCCAACTATCTCGAGGGGCCCAGAGATATCTCTCCTGTTATTTAGGAGGGGCAAATCCCATCTTGATCCGCACACATCTTATTCCATGCTTCATCATGCACCTGAAGACTATTTTTATGACCACCCAGTTACGGAGTAGCGTTTGATAGTTTCAAAGTGCACAACTACACATAGTGAGAAACAATGGCGATCTCAGGTCAAAGAATCTAGCAGGTGTATCACTCAAGACCAACTGATGGCACATATGTAAATAACAATCCCAACAGTGTCTCGGAATGGGTCTATCCAACACCATGTTCACTAACATGTGTTCACATTATTAATTTGATATCTCCATATCTATGATCCGTGAAACGTGATCATCAATTAATACATGTGCTAGTCTGCGTACTATCATTGTCTCATATAACGATGTAGACTAGGGATCATTTTGAGTAACATTATAATTAACAAAGAGTCTCACGAACAAGTCACATACTTGATGATCAGTGTGAATAATAGTTACTCAAATAGTACATAAACATAGCTATGACAAAAGTCTCCCACTACACACTAGGATCATTGATGTAAGTATCTAATACCCATAGATCTCGTGTGCGTCTCATGCTTTGATTGTGGAAGAGGCTTTGTCAACGGATCTGCCATATTCAAATCCGTATGCACCTTGCATATATTCACATCACCTCGGTCGATAATCTCTCGAATCAGATGATAGCGTCGTAGTATATGTTTGGATCTTTTGTGTGATCTAGGCTCCTTTGCCTGTGCAATGGCTCCATTATTGTCGCAATAGAGATCCACAGGTCCGGACGCACTAGGAACAACACCCAACTCAGAAACAAATTTTCTGATCCAAACAGCTTCCTTTGCAGCTTCAGAAGCTGCAATATACTCCGCCTCCGTCGTTGAATCTGCTACTGTGTCTTGCTTGGAACTTTTCCAGCTCACTGCCCCTCCATTGAGGCAGAACACAAAACCGGATTGCGATCTAGAGTCATCCTTGTCTGTTTGGAAGCTAGCATCGGTGTAACCTCTTACAACGAGCTCTTCTTCACCTCCAAACACTAGGAATACATCCTTAGTTCTTCTCAAGTACTTAAGAATGTTTTTGACAACTGTCCAATGAGCCTCACCATAATCTGATTGATACCTGCTCGTAACACTTAGAGCATAGGATACATCTGGGCGTGTACACAACATGGCATACATGATAGATCCAATAGCCGAAGCATAAGGAATCGCTCTCATCCTCTTTTGCTCATCAGGTGTCGAAGGACACTGACTTTTGCTTAGAGTGATGCCATGTGACATTGGCAAGAAACCTTTTTTAGAATCTTGCATATTGAATCGATTCAATATCTTGTCAATATATGTATCTTGGCTTAATCCAATTAACCTTTTAGATCTATCTCTATAGATCTTTATGCCCAAAATGTATGCTGCCTCTCCTAAATCCTTCATTGAGAAACTTTTCCTTAATGAGGATTTAACAGCATCTAGTACTGGAATGTCATTTCCGATCAACAATATGTCATCTACATATAGGACCAGAAATATAAGTGCGCTCCCACTAACCTTCTTGTAAATACAAGGTTCTTCTACGTTCTTGATGAAACCAAACCCTTTGACCACTTCATCAAAACGTAGATTCCAACTCCGAGATGCTTGCTTCAATCCATAGATGGACTTTTGAAGTTTGCATATTTTTCTAGCATTTTTAGGATCGACAAAACCCTCAGGTTGTGTCATGTACACATCCTCAGTCAGACTCCCATTAAGAAAGGCTGTTTTGACATCCATATGCCATATTTCATAATCAAAATATGCAGCAATTGCTAGGAGAATCCGAACAGACTTTAGCATAGCGACGGGCGAAAATGTTTCATCATAATCAACACCTTGAATTTGTCTGAAACCTTTCGCCACCAATCGTGCTTTATAGATGTGAACTTTTCCATCCATATCAGTCTTTTTCTTGAAAATCCATTTGCAATCGATCGGTCTCACACCATCGATTGGATCAACCAAGTTCCAAACTTGATTCTCATGCATGGATTCTATTTCGGATTCCATGGCTCCAAGCCATTTCTCAGAGTCGGGTCCCATTGTTGCTTCAGTGTAGGTCACAGGCTCATTATTGTCCAACAATACTATGTCCTGTGGTTCCGTGGTTAGGAGTGTCAACTTTTCAGTTGCACGACGTACTCTTGTAGACCTTCGTGGAGCTGGTGTTTCATCAAGTGGTTGTACAACATCTTGTACATCCTGTATAGGATTAGAGGGTGCCGAAACATTTTCAGATATTTCTTGGATTTCTTCAAGATGCACCTTGCTCCCACTAACTCCTTTTGAGAGAAACTCTTTCTCCAAGAAGACACCATTGCGAGCAGTAAACACTTTACCCTCCGTTTTATTATAAAAATAATATCCTTTGGTTTCCCTAGGATATCCCACAAAGAAGCATTTGTCTGATTTGGGAGTAAGTTTGTCTGACGTCAAACGTTTGACATAAGCATCACATCCCCAAACTTTGAGGAAAGACAATCCGGGACGTTTCCCGGTCCACATCTCATATGGTGTCTTCTCAACAGACTTAGTTGGGACTCTGTTTAGTGTAAACGCAGCAGTTTCAAGAGCATAACCCCAAAAGGATAGTGGAAGATCAGTCTGACTCATCATCGATCTAACAATGTCTAACAAGGTTCGGTTCCTCCGCTCGGACACCCCATTCCATTGGGGCGTTCCTGGTGGAGTCAACTGTGGAACAATTCCACATTGTTTTAAATGATCATAAAATTCATGGCTCAAATATTCACCCCCACGATCAGATCGTAGAAGTTTAATTGTCTTGCCCAACTGATTTTGTACTTCATTCTGAAATTCTTTGAACTTTTCAAAAGATTCAGACTTGTGCCTCATTAGATAGACATATCCATATCTACTAAAGTCATCGGTAAAAGTAATGAAATACTGAAAACCACCTCTAGCTACCGAACTCATTGGTCCACATACATCAGTATGTATAAGTCCCAACAAGTCAGTTGCCCTCTCACTTTGACCAGTGAAGGGTGCTTTGGTCATCTTCCCAAGCAAACAAGACTCGCATGTGTCAAGTGATTCAAAATCAAATGAACTTAACAAACCATCTTTATGGAGTTCCTCAATGCGTTTCTCATTTATATGACCTAAGCGACAATGCCAAATAAAAGTGGGATTTAGATCATTTCGTCGAGCCCTTTTTGTACTAATGTTATAGACTGTTTTATCCTCAAGATCAAGAACATATAATCCATTCACTAATGGACATTGAGCATAGAAAATATTATTATAATAAATAGAACAACATTTGTTCTTTATTATAATCTCATAACCATTAACTTCTTCCAAACATGAAGAAGATATAATGTTCTTGCTCAAAGAAGGAATGCAATAACAATTATTTAATTCCAAAACTAATCCTGAGGGTAATGACAAGTGATAAGTTCCGACAGCTATGACAGCAACCTTTGCTCCATTGCCGACCCGAACATCCAACTCGCCTCTTGCAAATCTTCTAGTCTCACTTAGACCCTGCAACGATTTGCAAGTGTGAATCATTGATCCGGTATCAAATACCCATGATTCACTAGAAGATGTAGCAATATTGATTTCTATAACATTTATACCTGAAGTGGAAGTCTCACCCCCTTTCTTCTTCTTATCCTCCAAGTACTTCTTGCAATTCCTAGACCAATGCCCCTTAGCATGACAGTGGAAGCATTCATCATTAGGAGAAGGGCCTGATTTTCCCTTTGGCTTTGAGCTTGAAGACTCATTGGGAACCTTTCCCTTGCCTTTAGGATGCATCACACGCTTCCTCTTTTTATTCTCCTTTTGAACCATCATCACATGAGTGGTGTTTTTCTTAATGCTTTCCTCGGCTGTTTTAAGCATCCCATGCAATTCAGCCAACGTTTTCTCCATGCCATTCATTTGATAATTCAATATAAATGGCTCATAGCTCGGTGGGAGTGACTGGAGAATAACGTCAATAGCCAGGTCATCCTTGAGTTCAGAACCAAGTTTGTCCAAAGTCTCAATGTAACCAATCATCTTGATTACATGAGGACTGACCGGGCTACCTTCTGCCAGCTTGCATGAGAACAAGGACTTTGAGATGTTGTACCTCTCAGCCCTTGCTTGGTTCTCAAACATTCCACGTAGTCCCTGAATCATAGAATAAGCATCTGCATGCTCATATTGTTTCTGTAGATCAGGGGACATTGTGGCAAGCATGAGGCAGCTTGCATTAAGCGCATCATCGCAGTGCTTCTCATAAGTCCTGCGAGTTGCGGCATTTGCATCATCGGGGAGGTCATTGGGGTATGGTTGCTCAAGAACATACTCAATTTTCTCTTGCCTGAGAACAATTCTCAGGTTGCGGTACCAATCAATAAAGTTAGCTCCATTGAGCTTTTCTTTCTCAAGCACAGATCGCAAATTGAAACCGGAATTGTTACTAGCAGACATGATCTACAATAGAAAATAAATATGCAAGGTTTTAGCACTATGTTATGTACCAATCTTTTATTAACAGTTTAATAAAAGACACCACCACTATATGAGCATCGTCCTCCCTCTAACGACATATAGTGGTCCAAGATCCATATTCACTAATTCCTAGTGAGCTTTGGCTTCACTGCTAGAAAATTAGTAACATAGGTAAACAACCATTGTTAATCATATCTCTATATGATTCTTGTTTGTTGGGTGACATCCAATGCCCCGGCTCCCAACACTATGCCATAAAGCCCAAAAACGTTTTGATAGCTTTGTTGAGTAAACCAATACTATGCATGTGAATGTCCAACATTCACCCTATTTATTATGATAGATGACGGTATTTTGCTTTGGCAAACCTACCATACAACGATCAAAACAACATAGGTGCAGCTATAGGTAAATGGCATCAAATACTCAACTTTTCCGAGGGAAGCTATTCTATCATGACAAAACATCCACCATATGAAAAGCATGAAAAGAATAGTAAAACATCACAGGCATACGATCATATCATATATGTGAATAGTATGGCCTTTAGGATCATAGTGATCTCCATCACCATGGTTCCATCATGATCTATACCGCCATGTCTCCCTTCTTATGGTGATCACCATCGCCATCATGCTTGAGGTTTCTCAATGAATATAAAAGAAGCTAATACATCTAATAGCTATCAAATAAATTACATGAGAGATCAGGCATCACAGGGCGACACGCAGGTCGTTATACAAATATGTGACAACCTCAACCCGGTTGTGTTAAATTTGCAACACGCAGACTGCACGAATTTTACACACAGATTATCACATCATATTTAGGCCATACCATTCACATCATTCCCTGCAAAAACAAGTTAAGCGTAGAACGATGTCTATCGCGAAACAACTTAATGATGTCACTATAGCAGACAGCAACGACGGTCCCGCTAGCCGGTTAGCGGGCGGGGGGTCGAGGGGGGAGCCGCCCCCCGCGGGTTTCAGGGCAGCGCCCTGAACACCAAACGGAATTACATAGATCGCATCTATGAAATCACTATGAAAATCTCATCGAATTGATCAGATCAACCCGAATCTGAGCCATTCAGAATGCCTCAATTTTCATTGTGACTGGTTATCCACGAGAAGATCGCGACACATGACCGTGATCTGTTGGCTCAATCTGCTAGCTATGTACACTATTAGTCCCGATGGTGATTCCAGCCGGTAGGGACAGGTTGCGCACACAGCAGAGAAGGAGCACGAACTAATCCTTTAGTCATATGATGGCAATCTACTCTAACCAATTCCAAACCCCAGAAGCCGAACTATAAAAATTCATCATATGAACTTGTCTGCAGTAGATCGCATCTAAGATCCAGACCAAAAACTACGCAAGTCGGCTCTGATACCACTGTAGGGAAATAGGCGATGCGCTACTCTAGCAATTCGACCGTATCACCCAGGAAACATGCGAGTGAGAAGGTCATGGATCGTTACCACTAGACGCGCAGCGCAGCGGATCGTAGATGCGCGTCGTAGCCGATCAGCGCAGCAGTAACAGCAGCGCCTCCACGGAGTCCACACGTACAGGGAGGAACGCCGTGCGTCGGTGTGCTAGCACCGTGCGCGCGGCAGGGGTTTCGGCGGCTGACCTGTGAGGGGCGGCGGCTGGGACTGCTATCTGGTGGAGACATCTGTCCGTAACCCTACCCCTCATATTTATAGGCGCGCTAATGGGCTTTTAGGTCACAGGCCCATTAGTAACCTAATTTCTTATGGATCAAATATCCATCAGGCCTTTATCCGAATTGTTATGATTGCCTCTTGGGCATATCACCAACAATTATACGAATAGAGATATCGATCGATCGACGCTTCTGTACCTTTCCTGCATGCGGACAATCATGCATCGTCACGGATCCGTCAGGATGTTAGTTTCACGGCGAACTGTCAGCATGTGCGCTTAATTAGCAGCTCTAATATAATCGAATCACATTATTTTGTTGCGTGGATCAGTACAAGTGTAGCTTTTTTTCTTCTGAAAACGAGCCCCACAAATCATTTTAAGCCAGCCGCCGGCCCGTCCCTATAACCATCGTTCCGTTCCTCAGTTGCTGTAAGAAAATGACCGCTCGTATGGATGTAGACGTGGTAGTATTAACCACTCTCTATTGGGTTTATTGCCGTCGACCTAACCACTCTTACACAACTGGCTGCAGGTTGAGCACGCCAGACTAGTTTGAAATGGTTTCATCCTGTCGTATCTCCCGTTTGTGTCTACTGCCAACTGAAACATCGGATGACAAAACTTCCATGTGTAGCGTAGCTAATCATCGCGTCATGGCTTATTATTATTACGCGAACGTGACATGGCTTATACCAGTACAGGAAAAGTGACGAGAGTGCAGTCGTGCAGAGCAGAGGGTCACGTTAGAACTGAACCAAGGCCCATATGAAACGCCGTCGTTAAAGGTGTTTGTGATGCTATGTGAAGGTTTAGTACTCCCGTCGTCGCTTTTCAGCTGGCCAAATGATATGTTTTTAATCTTTTAATTGCCGTCCATATGACGGAAGGGATCGTCGGGCATGTAGTTTCCCGGTCGTTAATTTTCTCCCCCGTGTTGTTTCGTAGTCGTCCTCGCGTTGCACATCATGTAATAACAATCATATCAACCGATCATGTAGGGTTTATTGCAAAGTGTCTTTTTGTCGATAGGCATATGTGCTTTTGACCGGGTAGGTTAACATGTCAAAGTTACAACTACACGCACGTGACGCTTAGTCGAGATCAAGGTTTTTAACAACGTACGGTCCACTTAATTAGGATCTCTTTTTATTGTTTTCCTAAACATAATTTTGATGAACATGTTACATGTACCTTCTCCCCCCAGTAGTAAATAACAAAAAAACTTATATTGCGTGCTCTTGGAAAAAAATATATACCTTGTAGGCACGTAAGTCTCGAATAACCCTTTTGCTAGCAGATTTCCGAATTTGGCCTCATTATATTATACGACACTTCAAAGTTAAACTCATTGGATTCCAAGACTCCAAGGTGCTCTTTATTTTTCTTCTATGTCTAGCCAGGCACTGAGTACTGACACAAACGCAAGCTACCACTGATCATTTAACTATTCAAGTCACGCGCTAAATAAAATTTGACATGAGGCTATTTGTACCCCGGGTCCATCTCAGTGACATTTAACTATTGAATATTTTGCCTTGCATTGCTTCCCCGTCCATCCTGCGTTCGTTTCCGGCCCCAACAAACACAATCCGCTCTTCTCTCTGCTGGTTGACACGGCTCAGCATCTCCCTCGTGGATCGTGGTCGTGGGCATAATTTAATTGGTACGGAGGTCGCCTTTGCATGGAATTTTTTTTGTGGCTACTTCAATCATTAACCCGTCCTGTAGAAGACGCGCGCACATTTTGCACGAACTTGCTTTGCGTACCGGGGTCCGGGGCAGACCTCCGACAATTCGTATTCAAATTGAAAGTATGTTCAGTAGTAGTGCTATAGACTACTTTTCTTTTTCGAAAAAACCCAGCTGTAGACTATTGACAACCACAGAAGCGCGTGGGTGCGTAACGTGTGCTCTCTGTTGGCAATGCCATTCACATTCTATGGAAGAGGAAATGAAATATGTGCCACTCCGATTGCTGTTTCCACATTGACTTTGGGTGATTAGGACAAGCTATATAACGAACGGTGCCTTGCATTGCATGACACACCCAGCAGTTGCATGCAACTCATTGTTGCGATCCGTTCCAAGTTGTAGCAGCAGAACTCGAACGAAACGCACCACTAGCCCGCTGACTCCTTGAGTGATCGTCTTCTTCACTTGTCACATCAGATGGAGCATGAGCAAGTGTCGTTGCCTCAGGTGTCGTCGTCGGATGGGTGCACCAGCAGCAGCAACTCCAGCTCCCTGAACGCGTCGTCGCCCAGCTCCGGCAACGACTCGGGCAGCGTTAGCGTTACAGCCGGCGCCGGCAACGGCAAGAAGCGGCCGCGCAGGGACCTGAAGCACCCGACGTATCGCGGCGTGCGCATGCGGACCTGGGGCAAGTGGGTGTCCGAGATCCGGGAACCGCGCAAGAAGTCGCGCATCTGGCTCGGCACGTTCGACAACCCGGAGATGGCCGCGCGCGCGCACGACGTCGCCGCGATCGCCATCAAGGGCCGCGCCGCGCACCTCAACTTCCCCGAGCTCGCGCACGAGCTGCCGCGCGCCGCGTCGGCGGCGCCCAGGGACGTGCAGGCCGCCGCCGCGCTCGCCGTGGCCACGGCGGCTTCGCCCGGCCCGCCCTGCCACGTCGACGACGACGACGACGCTGATGAGAAAGAAGATGAGCTAGCGCGTGAACAAGCGAGGCCGGACTGCGACGTTGCTAACAATGCAGCTCCATTGGGCGGCGATGACATGGGGCTGGACTGCACGTTTCTCGAAGTACCGGACGCTCTTCTGGACTTCGGGTTCTTGCTTTCGCCGCCGCCATTGCCGTCTTATTGTGGTTCGCCGTGGGACGACATCGCCGTCGAACTCGGCTTCGAGGAGCCCTTCCTGCTCTGGGAACATTGACGGTCGAGGACCAGACCGACAGCTCGGTGCATTCACAAAATTCTATTGTTTCAGTTTTTAGCCAATGTGGTACTGTTACTAACATTGCCACTGTGACCATGGGATACATGCTCACAAATTAAGGCGCAAGCGACATAATAGATGTAGCCAGAGTCCGATTGAAGCCTTTTCTTTTATCCCGTTACAGATCATTAGGTCCATAAGATCCATATCGTGTTATGCGAGTTCTGCTCATGTTAGCGAGTTCTGTTCCTGGTCCGAATACGGTAATCAGCAAAAGGCGTCGAAAAAAATCCGCACACGTTGATGTTAGGTACGACCATGGAGCCACGCCATTGCGGTTGCGCTTCGTGGCCAGTTAGCTTCTTAATCACATTTAGTTAAGCTGATTAAATAGTCGCCCTACCTGCAATGTTGCAGTTGCGTGTTGCCGTTTTGTGCAACAGTCTGGGAGCATGTGTGAGGCCCGGCCAGGATTTTCCAATGCGTCGGATGCATCGTGCATAATATGGCTACAGCTAACAGTTGTTTAGTGTTCGGTTGTCTTCTGATCTCCAAGTGCCGTCTTGTCCTGTCTCCTGGCACGCCGTAGAAATGGCAGCTTCTGTGCTTGGTCACGTGGACGTATTGAACATCTTAGTTTGAAGAGACGTCATGGGCGTACTAATCGTTGAATCCAACATTGCAACTCACTATTTTTTTTTCCTGGGCATGATGGGACATTCCAACCGATTGTAAGCGTAAACAAAAATCTGTGCTTGGCAACCCCCTAAAAACAACTTGTTCTGAGCTAGTAACGTACTGTAATGGGAGTGTAATACATGTATGAACGAAAACCAGAAGTTCTAACCATTTGTTTGTGTACTCCCACTAATTTTGATTGGTGAGAGTAACTTTTCTATTAGCTCGAAATGAATGGAATAGAGTATTTCCTTGACAACGTTAGCAATTAAAAACTGTTGTTCCACTCGCGAGGATGGTACAGTGGGCCACATAACTATACTACGATCTGGGAAAAGATTATTTCGCCGAGGCATTTAAACATCATCGTCGTCTTAGATGGAGTTAAAGAACTGTTAGGTACAGAAGAGGAGCAACTAATAAGGGCCGGCCATTAAAACACGTCGTCCTCGCTCATGACAGCTTGCATCGAGGACGGCGAGAGATCAACAAGGCTGTACGCACGCATCACTGAAGCACACGACAAACGACAATGCAGTGTATAGCTAGTGACAGCATCAGCGAGCGATCCATGACGGTCGGTGACAGTAGCCGTTGTTAATCGTCCATCACGAAACGGGAACGGGAGCAGTTGTATGGACGGCGTCCTGTCCGGTTGGCCGAGCGCAGGGAGGCGCCACCGGAGAGCAGTCATCGCTGGTAGTAGAGCTTAATAGTCTGCAGAGTAGCAAGTTACTGTGTACGGTACGGCCACAGGGTAGGCGAATGATTTGTCTGTCGCCAGTCGTGGATCGGACCGGGCAGCTGGCCTGGGAGGTGGCTGTATGCTACGCTACCGCCGTGATGGCTGGATGGCTGGATCAGCAGTTCGGCAGTAGAAGCACGAGGAGGTAGTGGTGCACACTGGTGGTTGCTGTAATGGCTGGAACGATCGCCGCGTGGCTCTATCTGTTCGCCTTGCTTTGCAGCCGCTCGTCTCGCCGGGCTCTGCATCTGCTGCGTGTCCGTGCTGCCAAATTCATCACGGCAGCCCGAGGGTTTGGTGCTGCGCCACGCGTGCGACATTCGCCAGGACATACGGTTGATTTCAATGCGTAATCTGAATGAGGGAGAGGGAGGGTCGTGGCGAGCACTCTTTGCCGGGAAACGGTCAAGTCGTCGCCGGGATCGCTTCCGCGGTTCTGCTGTCACCGTGGATGTGGACGCCTGTGTTCCGGCTGCAGCAACTTCCATGAGGCCCAGAGGCCAGAGTGACCTGGCTGGCCCGCCCGCGCGGCGGCGCCTTGTTTCGGCCCGCGCCCTTGACCCTGTCAGCGGCGGGTGTGCTTGTTCGTCGTCGGTCAGAACACCACGTGACCCGTCCGCCCCGTTCTTGGCGGGAGGAGCAACGCCTTGAACAATTTCGTGATCACCGTCCCGTCCGTGGCTGGCTTACTCAACAAGGGCTTGTTCACGAAGACCATGTCCAGCACCAACCGGGTCACTAACATACCCCTTCCTTTTTATTTGACTCAAATAAAAAGAAATTGACTGAGTATATTTTCAAGCGTGCATAGTATTCCAAAATAGAAAAATGATACCGTAATTTTAAGGTAAAATGGTCAAATTCATCCCCCATCTTTATGACAAGCTCAATTTCGTACTAGACTTTGAAAGAGGGCATTTGGACTATGAAGAGTCCGCATCGGCATGTCCAATCAACGAGCTGTCTCTAAATACGATAAACCCATATTTTTACCATAATATTAGTCTTTTGATACTTTTAAAATAAAACCTCCATTAGGACAAAGTAAAATAACCATTGAATCATTATCTGATATATTTTTAATCATTTTAGGACATGTTATTGTCAAATTCAATAAAAACAAGGACAAAAATATTAGTGAATAAGATAACATCTATGAATTTACCATTTATGATGACATATTTACACCATAAAACAATTTTGATGACGAGACAAGTTAAATGAACTGTCATCTTGATCTGGATTGAGCTTAAAAACTAAACTAAAGTTCAAGAATTAAACTGTCACAGTTTAGAGTTCAAAATAAAATTGAATATCACACTAAAAATGAAGAATGAAATTGGCTATTTTACTTATTCTTAAAAGGCCACATAATAACCGTGCTGCCCACACGACTTTCATACGGTGCTCACGTCCCGTGCGCATGCTGAAAACTTGATGGACCATAACCATTAATGACTTGGCCATACACCACCAAACAAGAACCGAGCCTTTCTTTCTCTTTGTAGAACAGTCGTCGAAAGATGAAAAATGAAAAGAAAACCGCAATACTAACAGCGGACAGTGGCCAAAACAGAAGGCGAGCTATGTGAGTTCCACCGGTTCCACGCCACGTCGCCTCTGCCCTCCGCCACGCCACGCCACGCCATAAAACCCAGCACACACACCTCTTGCTCCTCTCGTCTCCCGTTCTCTACTCCTGAGACGGCAAGCCCAACAACTCCGCCGTCACCGCTGCTACTGGTGGCAGGCGGCATAACAGCCATGGACGACACTCACGAGCCGCCTTCGCCGGCCTCCCGCTCCGCCTCTTCTTCCTCCTCCTCCTCGTCCTTCTCCTCCCCCGTGTCACCGAAGAAGCGGCCGCGCCAAGATGGCAGCCGGCACCCGACGTACCGCGGCGTGCGCATGCGGAGCTGGGGAAAGTGGGTGTCCGAGATCAGGGAGCCCCGCAAGAAGTCCCGCATCTGGCTCGGCACCTTCGCCACAGCGAAGATGGCCGCGCGCGCGCACGACGTGGCCGCGCTCGCCATCAAGGGCCGCGCCGCGCACCTCAACTTCCCGGGCCAGGCGCACCTTCTCCCGCGCCCGGCCAGCGCGGCGCCCAAGGACGTCCAGGCCGCGGCAGCGCTCGCCGCCGCCTCCATCTTCCCCTCTGACGCCAATGCCAAGAGCCCCGAGTGCAGCAGCTCCGACGCCGGCGCCTCCTCGCCGCCGCCGCCTCGTCTTCAGCATGACAACGAGCCGGACCAGGACGAGGCTCTGTTCGACCTCCCGGACCTTCTCCTCGACCTGAGATGCGGCCCATACTCCGCCCTCTCCTGCGGAACGTCGTGGGCCGTCGACGACGACGTGGCCAGCGGCGGCGCGTTCCGGCTGGAGGAGCCACTCATGTGGGAGTACTGATCAATGTCACTGCTTTGAGTTCTGACAGAGCGGTTGCCAGCCATCTTCAACCTCATGCATCACTCTCGGGTATTACTAGATCGATCGCGAACATGTAAATCCGCAGCTTTCTTCTACTGGCCCTGTCTGGTCCTGCTTCTTTTACCTTCGTTTTCTGTTCTCCTTTTACCAGATTTAGGATCCGAGACTCTGTAAAGTTAGCTTCTCCCTCCTGTTGCTTGATTTGGGGGACAGGAATATGTATAATAACAAGTATATCATCTTGCATCACTTTTAGGCCTGTGTTTGTTTTCAGTGGTAAAAAGGACGGTCGAGGAAAGATTTGGACAGTGATGTTCATGCATCCGGTTTGCGCCTTCCCGATCCTCACCTCTCAACTAGTCATCTGCCTCATCCCGGAAAAAGGAAGAAAAAAAAAGAAACGAAATGTCACCCGCCTTCCAAGTCCACGGCTGGCGCCATCGTGCCGGCCATTTGGGAAGGTACGCCGCGCGCGAGAAAGCTGAAAGCACCCCAGGTCCCCGCGCCAGAACAGGGATGTCACGGCCGCAAGACGACGCCGCGCATCGCAGTCGCAGGGGAGTGGCCGGGGCGGACACAGAAACGCGAGGGGACGGGGCGGCTGCGGTACATCTGAGACGTGCAAACGCGCCAATGTGGCCGCGCGAGATGCCTGCCAGTTGCCGCCGCGGCGGTGCGTGAGCAGGGCGCGCTGCCGGTTGGGTTTCATGCAAGAGGACCCTGTGCGGTGCAGAGCGAGGCGATCCTTCCTGTAGAAGACACACTCGCAGCTTAGACTGCTGGTTTTGGTCTGTCTACTTGCTGCACGGTTTAGCTTAACCTCAGGAAAACCAAACGAGCGTTCAAACTTGTCAATTGTCATGCGGCGCAGCTAGCATGCACCTTCCGTCCTTTACATCTTTTCCCTACCCTTTTGTTTCGTTTCCCTTTCCCTCAAGGATGACGCTTGCATTAGGTGACCGCGTGACCATGTAATTGCGGCCTCATCAATCCCCACAGGATGGGTCACCGGAGGGTGTGTGTGTGCGAACTTAAGGCTGAATATTTTCTAGGCGATTTATGAGGAAGTACCAGTACTTGTGGTTTCCATGTACACGGCGGCTCAGGCAGCTGTCGGATCCTCATCACCGCTCAGGCGGTAGTGGCTTCCAGAACCGATTTATGGTACATTCGATTTCAGTATTCGTAGATCTGAATGGAGCATACCTGCACGTACCGTGGCTTTCGTTTTCCGGAAGGAGAGACCGAGAGTCCAGCGACACCCCGGCATGGCGGCACGACGGGCCGCAACATGGATTGATGCCTGCTTTCATTTCCTACTACCGCATCAAGCATGCAACCCAGCGAAGCAGTCGCGATCGATGACCTCCACTGATGAGAAAATCACATGGCGTCGCCAAAAAAAGAGGGTGGCACGGAATAAAAATCACACGCCGGCGACTGAACTGGGGTTCTGACCGGCCGGTCAGTCAGTATCTTGGGAGTGCTGGACACGTTAGGCACATGGGCTTAATCTTGATCATTTTTTCGGTGGTTTCCTGCGCGACTATTTCCTTTTTTACGTACAAAAACAACGCAATTTTTTCGTCCTGCTCGCAGAATGTTTTTTACGTTTGCACGTAATCCTACTGGTTTCTCACTTTTTTCACTGCATCGCCAGCTTGCTCGATTCGTCTGTCGGCAGCATATATCACAGTGCCTGATGCTTTCCTTCACATTTCGTGGGGATAGGTCTACCGTCGTGTCAAACACTGTGCTCTGACGCCGCCAGCAGCAAAAGCTGTGCTGCTGCGGCGCCAGGTGTCCCTCGCGCCATTGCATGACATGTTCGACAGGGTATTGAGTGAGATCCAGCCACACCGGAAAGATCGAGACGAGCCAGACCGATGCTTGGGTTCCAGGCTGGCCGGCGTGTGTGGGTGGCTAGCCTGGTGGTACGGCGGGCACTGGTCACGTAGTAGTACGGCCGGCAGCGGCGTCACGCGGCATGCGGCCGGCTTTAATTTGGGCCTTGGGATGCAGCACAGCTACGCATCCGCTGTGTAGATGAACGGGAGGGCGGCAGACCTGCTCCCGTTCTTGGGAGCCGGGACTTTGACCGATCCGACAGCCGACGGGGACACGGAATGGACAGCACTTAATGTTGTTGACGCCAGCTGCCAGTGTAGAATGCTAGGAATATCTTCTTCACTATGGTAGGTTATGAGTCACTATTTTATATTATTATTGGTGGTCCAGTCACTGGAAGCCTCCTGAAGACCATAATTAGACCGGTGCGTTGCATGAGTCAGTGTGAAACACTAGAAGTCATAGTGCTTAGTGCATGACACTATGGAGACTTGCAATTAGGCCATTCTTAGTGTAAGGTTTTATTAGTTCCTTTGTATAAGTGTCATGCATTATAGGGATATTTGATTTAATGAACAAAATAATCTCTTTGGATACACACGGTTTCAAATGCTAACATATTATTTATTTGTTACATCGACCAATGTGAGTTGATGAAATATGCGGAGATAGAACAAATCCTTCTAAGTGGAGATTTCATTCTAATCTCGTGCTGTAGTTAATTGTGTATACCACGTTACAATTTTTTATGAAACTCAACTCCTCTCTCTCTCGTCATAAATTTCATACATCACTATTTTTATTTATGTGGCGTATCCTTATTAGAGGTCATTTTGATTTAAATCGCCACGGCAAGGAAACGTCAAAGCACTCACACGGCCAATGTTGCAGCACTAGCAATAGTTGGAGTAGTACGCCCAACTACGAACTAATCCTGCGGCACTGCATACGAGAGCGCATGTATTAATGTATTCCGCGCTAATTTTAGATAGCACGTAGCGGAACAGCATACGAACATGTGCTACAGTCCAGCAAATGGAAGTACACATGCATCACGGTCAAATTGGCCGTTTCACTCGCTAGGCCCCCGCCGCTTGCTGATGGATGATGAATGGAGCGCAGCTGGGACTGGCGGTGTACTCCATTCTGCCGCAGCCGGTCCATGCCATGCATCTAGCTAGGCTGGTAGTGAGCAAGGCGCCGTACAGCAAGGATGCGCGTCGCCGCCTGGGCCGGCCGGAGTGGGGGGCCGGATGGATAGATGGATGGATGGCGCTCTGCCGCGCCTGGCGATGTACGGGCGAACTGTGCTGGCCGCGGAACGCGCGCTGGCCCGAGGCCGCGTGTCCTCGCGGAGAAAAGCCTGTCGTGGTGCGGGGGAGGATAGCATCGGTAGCATCGATCGCTACGCGCATGGTGCCCGGCCATCGACAAATCGTTGTGCACTACAATGCTGGGACGCCGCTCTTGTCTTCGTCTCCGTATCTTTGAACTTTCAAAGCCGATTACTACGTGTCAGGATTTCGACGGCCTGGTTTCTTTTAGTCCGATTAATCAGGGCCCTTCCGCGGGCATAAAAGCCGTATATTTTGCCTCGTTGTGTCCACGTCCGTTCACGGAAGGCGAAATGCAGGACGCCGACTGGTTCAGAGCTTATCGCTGTAGCCTGGCGCTGTTGCCACGTCGACACCAAGCTCGCCATCGCCCTGAATATAAATGTATATTTGCGTCGTTGTATGCGTAGCCGTTAATAAATATATTTGCAATCCCAAAAAAACAACCGGCTTTGGAAAAAAATCCCAAAACAACGAACCAAATCTTTTAATTCCCTAGCTAGCAGCAGCGGATCAAAAAACTAATTAAGATATTAATAGTTGCTGTGCAGCGGCACTGTCCTGATCTACATCATCGACATGCGCCCTTGGTTATATATCGAGCGTATATATGTCCTGATCTACACGTATGCACTGGAACAAGCAGGTAAAACGACAACTGTTCTAGTTTGCGACTCGCCATATCTAGGGGCAGATTCCTTTTTAACTAGAACAGGCAGATGGGCTTAACTATGGCCTTTGATGCAGAAGAAAACAACGACACCTGGCAGAGGACAGGTGCGCGGCGGCACGCAGAATATTTAGCTACATGGCTCCAGATTAACACGCCCGCGGCACGCAGTCGGCATCGACGTCTCCAATGCGCGACTCTCTCTACACCTTAAGTAGTGCAGTGCGGTGCGCCCGCGTGCGCATGCATATGCTGATACGCATGCGTGCAATACGAGGACGCCAACTGCTAAGAGTTGTTGCCGTTGTTCAGACCACCCCCATGTCATGCTATCCACCCATGGGCATGGTCAGAAGTAGAGAGTGCTAGGTACAGAAGTGTGTAAGATTTAGAGCATTAGGATAGCCACCAAAGATCTTTTTATGGTTATCATTGCAAAATAAAATATGGACTGCGGATCGGTTGCAACGACGAGGATGGCCGAACAGCTACTTCTGTTAGTTTTGTTTTTGGAATCTGAAATCAAACCTTGCACATCTTTCTAGAGTGCCCGGTAACAAAGTTAATATGGAGTTAGATTAGTGACTGTAGTAAAGAGCCACAGCTCAACCGTCCACTAGAGCGAGCCTCCCTCTCTACTTGATAGAAAGAAATGACAGAGTTTTTCGGGATGCAGAATCGTCGGCGACGGGAGGGATTACTGATATAATAGGTGAAGCTAAACAATGGCTTGCAGCGGGGGCGACACAGCTTGATCTGCTATTGCTCGCGCGTATCTAACACGTAAAGTGCTACTGTAATACCTAACACTTAAAATGCAAATCGGCTTGGGTGACTTCATTTACCATATGTTTATCTCCCCATTGTGCATATTGAGGCCACCCGTTTCTCAACAAGCACGGTGACTAACATATCGCTGAGATGGAGGAAACAGGGGAGAAGAGGTACAATTAGTCCGTTCGTTCGTCGCTATCACGTTAACATAGCATCCCCGTTTAGTTTATGCATGGGGCAGATAACAATCGTCGTGGCGACGCAACAATCTGGAAACCATTAACAGGAGACGGAGGGCGGAAGGTGTTGATAGAGATGTATTGCCACGCACCCACGGGACAGCGCCGTTACTGACGATAGCCGTGCATGGTTGCTAGCGATTGTGTGTGTCTAATAACCTCGGTTCACGTGTACTGCGGTCTGCGGCGATGGGGATGGACAGACAAGAACGGCTCACCTACCGCGGGCACGAAGGCAAGCTAGGATTCGATGGCACAATGACATGACGCTGGCCATGGCTCGCCGAATGAGTAACTAAAAGGGCACTGGCATGCCCCGGACAATCAGACGTGGAGCGACGCGGCAAAGCAATTAGACTCCATGAGATCGCGCGGGCCGGCCAATGGCAGGGGCGCTCATGGGAGCCACAAAAACGAGGCATCGCCTGACGAGGCAGTAGATAAACAGCAAAAAGGAGACGGGGGCAGAGAGGTGATGAAACTTCATGCATGAAGTGACTTGAGGTGGTGTAGTGTAGGCAGCGCAGGTGATGGCAGGGAGGGAATACTAGGGAGCCCTGTCGGTAGATCTTGTTTCTTAAAAAAAAAGTCGAGGTAGGCATGATTAGAGGTAGACAAGAAACTGTTTACTGCGTGTTACTACAATGACAGGTAACCGTGCACGAAAAAGGAAACTTTTATATTGCAATACTGTACTACGGGTGTTAGGGGCATGATCAATAAAACGGTCCAGTGTTGATTCAGGACGCTGGACCATCCCAAACATTACTAACACTGTACTACGCGTGTGTCTGCCCTGCTGAGGTGGTCCCGATTCGTGAACCTACATCCCCTACAGCAAAGCGATACATGATGCACATTACGTTCTCGATCTGTTATGTTCACACATTCTCTTTCAAGAGTGCGAGAGGCCAATTCTATTTTGGCAGTAAATCAGTTTATCAATCGTCAGAGCATTGCAGCTACTAATCCACTTGGTAGCAGTGACAGCGTTGCGGCGGCTAATCCACCCGATTAAACCACTATACTGTAGACCCAAAGTTGAGGCCCGGACAGCTAGCCGTCGGCGTGTGGACTGGCACGTACGACCCCGGGACAGTCCGACGCCTGCTCTGCCGAAATCGCCCACGAGATATTGGCGGCGCGTGTCTGGCCGTTTCGAGGCCGCTTTCCTGCACGGCGGCGTTCACGTGTGCCGGTCCAGCGGCAGTTCGTGCCCGGTGGTTATTAGCGACGGTGAGCTACGGCGAGCCGAGCGACGGTGACGGGTTCGGCGAGGAGCCCAGAACCGGAAAGGCGTTGCGTCCCGTTATGGGCACGTTCGAGGTTGGCGAAAGAGGCGAGCGGGGCGCGGCGCGGCCCACGTTACGTACGGCCCGCGCCGCACGCGCGCGCGTCACACGTGTGCGTTGGGAATTCTACAGATGGCCCAGCCCAGCGTCCTGGAAGGAGAGGGCCTTTGGAGGTACCAAAAGCGTCGAGGGCAACGCAGATTTACACGTCAGTCCTGTCATACATAACCCGATCCAGAATCGAACGCTCGTGTTTCATATAGTCTGGTTCTTGCTAGTGTTCGGGGTACTCGAGAACAGGCAGGACGATCTAGTAGCGCGAGACTTGAAATCCTCTGCATGGACATGGGCGCTGAGTCAGAGGGTTCGACACTACCGGCGTTGTTGCTGGGCACCGGAACCACTATACAATGAATGAAGATACGACTTATTAACGGCCCTCCCGTGCAGCCGTGCGCCGTTAACTGGACGAATCAGCTTACTCCTTCAGCTCATCTCTGACGAGAGAACGCGTCCATGCATCGACTTCACTTTACCCAGAAGAGTGGTTTCCATTTCAAACGAAAAATGACGCGCTCCAAACAATTGCGGGACACCCACTGCTGCTCCTCGTTTTGGAGCGTCAGCACATGGTGAGCCGAGGCAGGCCGCACGCCAACAACAGCTCAGAACAGTCTCACATGGCACATGCATGTCATCGATAAACAGACGAGCACCGTTGACGCTAAAGGGGAGCCGCGTCTTAGGCCGGACGTTCTGTGGCGTGGTATCGGCCCATGACTTGCAGAATAAAATGTGTTGGAAGGGTACAGACGAGCGTTTTGCTTTATCTATTTTTCAAATGGCAAGTACTATTGCCTTTTTTTAATTATGAAAGAAAAATGGCCAGCATCTCGACGTGAAACGAGCGAGGCCAGATCTTGATGTGCGTAATAGTAATATGACACTTACCTAGTGGCCGGCAGGGCCGGCAAAGGATGTCAAAATTGTGTGAGCATTGTCGAATGGATGAAACTGTGTGTGAATTCTGCTACTGAAACTGAAATAGCATCTGGCGGTACGAGTCGTATGGCTGGGCGGCATGGATGGGCCTCACGGTTCGGCTGTTCTGCGACAATGGTATCGGCCCATGACTTGGAGAAAGACGGGGGAAAAGCGGACCTTATGAAGGAAGAGCGAAATGGGCCGCGAGAAAACTTCGGCCTTAAAAACCAGCGCGACCCAGAGTCTAGTCAACGCCTACTCGCGGTTTCCTTATATAGACATTTCGTCGAACAGAACGCCGCCACGCGCACCAGCCACGGCAGCCGTGGTCCTCCCCAACCACCTCTCCGACTCTTCCCTCCCCTCCGATCCCCGCTCCAGCCATGTCAAGCCCTTGCCCTTCCCCGCCCGTATCTTGCCGTCGCCTCCGCGCCTCCGCCACATTCTTCGCGTGGACGTGCTCTCGGAGGCGCTCCCCTTCATCCAGCGCTTCAAGGGCAAGACGATCGTGGCCATGTACGGCAGCGCGGCGATGAAGTCGCCGGAGCTCCAGTCGTCGGTGATCCGCCACCTCGTCCTCCTCTCCTGCGTCGGCCTCCGCCCCGTTCTCGTCCTCGGCGGCGGGCCCGAGATCAACTCCTTGCTGCTTCGCGTCGGCGTCGAGCCGCAGTTCCGCAACGGCTGGAGGTCGCCGAGGTGGGCAAGGTCAACGAGAACCTCGTCTCGCTAATCAACCTCGTCGGGTGAACTGCCGCCGGGCCCTGTGGCAAGGACGCGCGCCCGCCCTCCTAACGCCGCCGCGCTTGGATTCATCGGCGGGGTCGCGCGCGTCGACGCCACCGTCCTCCACCCTATCAATGCGTCGGGCCACATCCCGGTCATCGCCACCGTTGCTGCCGACGAGACTGGGCAGACCTACAACATCAATGCTGATACTACGGCGGGCGAGATTGCTGATGCGGTGGGTGCTGAGAAGCTGCTGCTGCTCACGGATGTGTCAGGGATACTGACCGTGGGAGCCTGGTGAAGGAGATCGGCGTTGCTGGGGTGCGGCGAATGGTGGCCAACGGGAATGTAGCAGGTGGGATGATTCCGAAAGTGGAGTACCGTGTGCGTGCCCGGACACAGGGCGTGCACGCTGCAAGTATTATTGATGGGCGTGTTCTACTTCCACATTCGCTGCTGCTTGAGGTTCTTACAGACGAGGGTACTCGCACCATGATCACCGGCTGAGGTGATTTATGCCTTCCATGGTACCTTCTTGTGCCCCACTGCTCAAACGTTGTCATGTGATTGATGCCAATATAGGCTCTGAATTCATGACCGTTCTTACCTTCGTGAGAGAGTTTTTAAATCTGTATCTATTTGTTTGCAGCTGTGTTAACAAGTGGTTGAGAAAGTCTGGTTTGTAAGTTTGATCGATGCAGATTTTTTTTTTCAAATGAAGTAGTATTGTTGAACTAAAATCATTTTGTAAGGAGAAGAATAATTTTAATGAGAGGTGACAATGGCTTGAAGGTTGTCAAACCGATACGCTACATTTTTAGCTGCATATATCTAGACACAGACACCTAGTGTTTTTTCTTGAGCAAGAGCGGTCAATGATTTCATTAGCTATGATTAGCCTAAGAGCCAGTAACCGTGTTTATTAAGACAGTAGTATAATAGTATGAAAAGGGCAGCATCCATATATTGCTACAGTCGATGTGTAATTGTAGACTTGAATAAATTTTCAGTAACTAACTACCAACTACATTAAGCAAGTCGTGAAAAGGGCATGATCCACCACCCAAAACAGATATCGAGGTCCAAAAGTGTACCTTAAGGACTTAGGTGTCTTGGGTTGCGGCTTTTGCCAATATACATTATATAGACTACGATTTTATACATATAGCTCAGTTAGGCTATTCGTACTCGTAGAACTCTATATTGGACCTCTAAAGTAATATTCTTAGCTTTTTATAGTTGACTCTAAAAGATTGCTACCTTTACAGTTTATTTCTCCGCACTCGTTCACCTCTAAATCAGACCTCTATATCAACTATCATCTATTTTTTATTATATAATATAAATATCTTATATTTTATATTATTGCATATAACTGCTTTTTATGTTAATAATATTATATTTAGAACTTATAAAAACCACATTTTTTTCTTCTCTTTTCTCTCCTTTCTTCTTTTTTCCCTTTTTTCTATCTTTTCTCCTATTTTCCTCCCTTCTTTTCTTTTTTTCCTTTCTTTTTTCTTCTCTTCTTTCTTTTTTCTTTTTTTTTCTTTCCCTTCTTCCTCTTCCTTTTCTTTCTTTTGCTCTTTTTTCCTCTTCTCCTGGTGGTATGGAGGCCCTCCACACTTAGCGCTGCACTGTAGCAGTCTGAAATTTAACGGTTCATTTACAGATGCCGCTGCTTTAGCGCGCCCCGGTGCGCTCAGCCTTAACAGCTGAAAGTTTCATACTTCCGAAGGCCACTCATTTCAGAAGTAAAAGATATATCATCCCAATCTACCTTTTGGGATATCAGCAATATTTTCCCTGAAATAAAAGGCTATTGTCGAGACCTACATATCAGCAAGAGAATGGAAAAAAACATACATATTTCAGTGCGGAGAAATGGCAATTTTTTCAGGTTAAAGGGAAAAAATTGCATATTCTGGAACTCTTCCAATGTTTTGAACAAGGACGTTGAAATTTCCTGCAAAATTCTACTTTCACCCAGAAATGAAAATTAGCCAAGAAATCTCGTGTGAAAAATCACCTTCAGGTACAGCTTGCAGCTGTTCCCGCCTGAGGTTTCATTCATGTCCAACTGTAGTAGACATTCACCATAGACTCGTCCGTGTCCACTTGTCAATTGTGTGGTGATTAAAACAAGCAGTCGCCTTATTGAATAGTTGAAAAAAATGAAAGATAGTAATGGTTGGCTGATCAAAATTGGCGCGTCGCTTAAAAATAACAAAAGCAAAAGTTCCCATTTTTTACTTAATCCCAGTAATTCCATTCTGGCCTCAGCTTTTGTTGTTTTGTCCCATATCTTTGTATTTTGCATTATTATTGATTTGACTTTAATATACTTACAGACGGTTTCAGGTGTTTGATATGGAGTATTAGGATTTCTTTAACTCTTCTAATCTTCTAGGTCTATTTTACAACAATAGCAACCTAAATGGAAATTAACCATGGAATTCAGAGGCTGCTAAGATTGTGGACAGTGACGGTTCACTAATGAGATGTTTTGCTGATGAAAAAAAATAGTTCATTAACTATTTGTGCACAGTACAGCTTGATATTCAGCGACTTTTGGTCCATTCATTGTTCAATCGTGCGTTCAGTGATCCACTTGCTAGTATCGTGTTCTGATGGAAAATAAAACCTATGGTTCTAGCAAATGAAAATCCCATGTACAAACATCAGGAGGTCATTTCTGCATAACTTCCAGATTACAGTTCTTATGTGAATTGAAAGTATGGTTGTTCTGCTTGGAAACATTTCTGCAGAGTTGCAGATATCGAAACTAACTTGATCTAGTTTATTTTAATGAAAAATCAGCCGAGGTACAGCAGAAGCTGCAGCGGTTTGGATTTTAGAAGGAAAAGGCTTGATTTGGCACCACTACATCAAGGTCCAGCAACACCAGCCGTGAGGATGGGGGGCAAGACCAAGATGGTGGAGCCCTAGTGCCCTAGGTTCCATTGCAGGCAACAATTCTTCTTCTTTTTGCTTTCGACAAGACTACAACCATGGCACCTCTTGCAGCTAAGGGACGAGTGCCTTTTGATTTTTGCCTACCGCAGTTGTGGAAAGTTTCTCACTACTCATCGTAAATCTTCTGAATTCTGATATGTTTTGTGAAAGCTGTCTCTAGAAAAGAGGGTAACTCCGCACCGCAACTTGTCCATTGCAGAATCAGTTCCTCATTATGTTGTCCCTTTACCTTTGCCATATGAGAGTGGTATTGTATGCATACTTCAGAGCTATCTGTGGTCTGTGAAGGCTGAGCCCTGGAGCTCATTTATTTTTGTTTCTCTTTGGAAACTCTGTGGCTGGAGCTTAGACTGAAATAGTTAAGCTTCTGATGCCTTGGGAATCTTTTAAGGTCGACACAGTTCCTTTCGAGATAACATTATAAATTCTGCCTGTGCTACGCTCAATTCTTTTCGTCATTATCATCTGACAAATGGGAGAGTGATGGCCAATGGGCCCGCTGAAAACTGTGATCAACCGATCGGTGCAGCTATACCTCTGCAATTTTGAGCTTGCGGCACGTGTTTTTTATGCTCAGTTGCGTATCGCTTTCGTCTTCTTACTCTTATTTCCCCAACCGGACACGCCTCTAACCATCATCCGCGTGCCCCGCGGATCTGCCATCGAGGCTTGTCCTCTCATGTTGTAAGCGATGACAACATGCAGCGGCTACGGACAAAGCTGTGTGGGTTACAAGCACCGTGGCGCTATCTCTCATCGGATCAAGAACAATGCTTGGTGGCTGCTTCCGTACGTGGAGGGGTCGTATTCCGTCGCTGTGACGTCTTAACAAGAATAAATTTTTATAGTACCCGAGAAAAGACACGGGCTCACTTGTTGGAATAAACAGACGGCAGTAGCAGCATCATCGATATCGCCAACACCGGACCTGGGATTCCACCCCCAAACACCAAAGGTTCCCTGCCAAAACCATCCAAAAAATGCTGCTAGCAAATGCTAATCCTCGTACGTAGTAATACTCCTTAGGCCGTAGAACAACTTGTTCTGTTACGACGCACCGATTCTTCGCTCTTCCACCCACGACAGCACGCTCGTTTCCAGCAAGCCCGTTTCCTGGATATATATCATGGATCGAGTCGAGCTCCAGACACCAGAGCGAAACGAGCCGTCTCGTTTTCCATCACGGGGTCACGACGCGCTGCCAAGTTAGTCGGGCACCGGGCAGCCAGGGAGGACCGGAGAAGATCACGCCGGCGCAGAACATGGCGCCACACACGACCGCGCCCACGCACGGCGTCGTGCACCACCACCACCCTCGCCACCACCGTGTTCCGACGCCTCGCCACTGCGGCTCCCGGCACCGCCACGACGGCCGCGGCGTCTGCTTCGTCGTCCGAGACTCGGCCGCCACCACCACCAACTCCACTTCCAGGGCGGCGGCGACGGCGGACTCGCCGTCCGCGGCATTCTGGGACTACAACCTCCTCTTCCGCTCGCAGCGTGCCGAGTCCCCCGACCCCGTCCTGCTCCGCGTCGTGGAGGGCGCGGTCCCGCCGGACTTCCCGTCGGGAACGTACTACCTCGCCGGCCCCGGGCTGTTCTCCGACGACCACGGCTCCACCGTCCACCCGCTCGACGGCCACGGCTACCTCCGCGCGTTCCGCTTCGACGCCAACGGCGCCGTCCACTACTCCGCTCGGTAAGCAGCAGCCTCACCAGCCGACTCCTTTCACATATACGACGGTGCGGCGTGCGAACGCGCGCGTGACCGCGCGCGTGTAATGAAGGTACGTGGAGACGGCGGCGAAGCGGGAGGAGCACGTGGACGAGGCGTCGTGGCGGTTCACGCACCGGGGGCCCTTCTCGGTGCTGCAGGGAGGGAGCATGGTGGGCAACGTGAAGGTGATGAAGAACGTGGCCAACACCAGCGTGCTGCGGTGGGGCGGCCGCCTGCTCTGCCTGTGGGAGGGCGGAGAGCCGTACGAGCTCGACATGCGGACGCTGGAGACCGTCGGCTCGTTCGACCTTCTCGGGCTCGGCGCCGGCGCCGGCGAGGTGGCACGAGACGACAGAGAGGATCCCCGTCACCGCCGGCGCCGGCCGTGGCTGCACAAGGCCGGTATCGACGTGGCGGCGTCCTTGCTGCGACCAATCCTTGGTGGTATGCTCTCGATGCCGCCGCCACCCGCTCTGGCCTCTGCTGGATGGTGTTGGCGCACCAGAGGTCCACCCACCCACCTGATCTGACGTTTGTGCGGCGTGCAGGTGTGTTCAACATGCCGTCCAAGAGGCTGCTGGCGCACTACAAGATCGACCCGCGGACGAACCGGCTGCTGATGGTGTCCTGCAACGCCGAGGACATGCTCCTCCCGCGTTCCAACTTCACTTTCTACGGTCTGGCAATCATGCATCTCCCGGAAGTTTTACTAGTAACGTCGGTGCTCGATCACTGACACCACGTTGACCCCCACCGGCACTGCAGAGTTCGACGCCGACTTCGCGTTAGTCCAGAAGCGGGAGTTCGTCGTGCCGGACCACCTGATGATCCACGACTGGACCTTCACGGACAGCCACTACGTCCTCCCCGGCAACCGGATCAAGCTCGACATTCCCGGTACGGAATGAGGCTGGTTAATTACTCACTTAAACTACGACCCATGATGCTGCTTTTGTACCAGCAGCTTGTGCTTTGAGTGACGTCTGCATGCGCCGTGTCGTGCAGGATCGCTGCTGGCGCTGACAGGCACTCACCCGATGATCGCGGCGCTCGCCGTGGACCCGAGCAGGCAGACCACGCCGGTGTACCTGTTGCCGCGCTCGTCGGAGGCCGAGGCCAGCGGCCGCGACTGGAGCGTGCCCATCGAGGCGCCATCGCAGATATGGTCCATGCACGTCGGCAACGCGTTCGAGGAGAGGAACGCCCGGGGCGGTCTCGACGTGCAGGTCCACATGTCAGGCTGCTCCTACCAGTGGTTCAACTTCCACAGAATGTTCGGTACGTAATCCAGCTGAGATTGATTTCCATGCATGGGCGTGCAGCCGTCTCCGTCTTGGCTGGCGCCTTACTCTTTTTACTACGCACAATTGTTCGACGATTCTCATTGCTCTGCGATGGCTGCAGGTTACAACTGGACGAACAAGAAGCTGGACCCGTCGTTCATGAACATAACCAAGGGCAGGGAATGGCTGCCTCGATTGGTTCAGGTGGGTGAACACATAACCATCATGCCCTTATCAACAGTGGACCGAATGACACGTCTTGTCAGTGACAGTATCTGACCGGTACGGTGCAGGTGTCAATCGACCTCGACAAGAGAGGGACGTGCCAGGGATGCTCCGTCAGGAGATTGTCCGATCAGTGGGCCAGGCCGGCAGATTTCCCGGCGATAAACCCCAACTTCGCCAACCGGAGACACAGGTTCATCTACGCCGGCGCCGCCTCCGGTTCGCGGAGATTCCTCCCGTATTTCCCCTTCGACACTGTGCTGAAGGTCGATGCCTCCGACGGATCAGCCCGGTCGTGGTCTACCGGGGGGCGCAAGTTCGTCGGAGAGCCGGTTTTCGTGCCGACCGGCGGCAGGGAAGATGACGGCTACGTTCTACTTGTGGAGGTAAAAATAAGAGCATATACATGAAAACCATGCAATCACCAACAAGGAGGACACCTATCTTTTCAGTTAGCTATGAATCATCGGATGTCGCTTGCTTCGTTGCAGTATGCAGTAAGTGATCACAGATGCAATTTGGTGGTGCTGGATGCAAGGAAGATCGGGGAAAGGAATGCGCTCGTGGCAAAGCTCGAGGTGCCCAAGCATCTCACCTTCGCAATGGGATTCCATGGGTTCTGGGCAGATGAATGACGCTACAAACGTTCAATCTAACTCTCCCAGACCAGCTGCAGTTCCTCAAGAAAAAAATAGAGTACTAGGCGGAAATCATTTCAAGTTTTGATACCATAGAAAAATGTAAAGCTCGATCCTTTCTTTTACAACAAAAGTTCATAACCCATGTTTGCCTTGCCAAGCCTGTAAACCGAAATAGTATATGATAAGGACACTTCAGATGACATTAAAGATTGGTGTTCAGAATATAATCCCACACGTGGACATAAAGAGTTTCCATTAAGAATAGAAGAGACTTCTTGGGCTAACAACTAAGACTGGCACAAACCTTTATCATAGCTAACCATACGAAACGGCTAATTCTAGAAGTAATTCTGTACACAACAAGCTTAGAAACAATACAATGTAAAGTCGACAAATTGTTATGCTCAGCGCATACGAGCTATAGCAACCACTATGAATACAAACACTGAGAGCATGAAGGACATTTTCACTGCATCATCATACAAATCGTAGTTCTTGTCCTCGGCTTGGAAGAGCGTGTTCACGATCCTAAGTATCTGTTCAACTAATTCCTTGATTTTTGCCTGGGTGTTTTGCAGAACCCACTTCACCGCTCCAGGACCCGTAGAGCTTCGCTTGAGATCAGTTTCCTTAGCTGAAACATGTAGGATAATCTGCATCAGATGCAAGACTCATAAACATAAGCAAGATTTAAAGAACTAAACAGGTCTCAGTTCATAGGCTTTAACATGAACTATTCCAACTTTCTTGGAACTAAGGCTTAATTGTTGTTGTATGGTGCTGCTGCCTAAAATAAACCAGGTTACACAGTTCGCCCGCCCAAATTAACCCAAACAAGTCAAACATTCACATACCGTCCTGGAAGGACCTCTTGAATTCCTGTACCACCTCGTTCTTCATAACAGCATCCCATACAGTCTTATCGGTTGACAAGGCCATAACCATTTTCTGCATGATTTTCAGAACAAAGCCAAGGCAAAAGCACGAAAAGTAAAGTTTTTGCAGACAGCAGATCTAAATGTATGCAATTAATGAATATCATGTCAATATTTGGTGCCACCAGGTTCAGACTGTCACATGTAGACAGAAGTACCACTCAAATAAGACATATTCTCTTTTTTTTGACACCAGCGGCAGGTGCACTGCCTATTCATTATAGAAGGAGAAATAAGAAATATTCACCTGAACAGAAGAATCTTCTTGTAGTAGATAGAATGCATCCACCACATTTTGGTGCTCCCTTGTCAAAAGAGCACTTGAATTAACAAGCATAGCAGGTCCAATCCATTCCTCTAATTCGATCTCTGATGCATCAGCATCCAGAGCAAAATGATTCACGAGTATCCCGGACAACAGGTGCCCCCTGATGGGTAATGCAAGAGCTTGTAGGTCGGCCGTGTCAGAATCCACAGCAGAGGGTTCCTCAAACACCCTGCATGAAGCGGCCAATTTGTTTGTATAAATAATCATGCCACTCTGGATTGAATCGGTACAAGAAGTTTACAAGCTCACACTAACACCCAAGAATGACAACCTTACTAAACAGGATAAGAAGGTACGACTAAGCAACGACGGAGCAAGTGTATTAACATAGTAAAAGGCTCTAAGAAACAAATAGTTCTTTTAGCTTTAAGTAAATAAATTGGAGGTCCAACTGCCTGACGTGGTATTCCAGGTAAAGACTGCAATGCGTGCACTCTTGAACAATTTGAAGAATACACGAAACATAGCGTGATTGGGACACCAATCCTAATTTCCGCATGACTGCTTTCAACTTATTACAATTGTCCATGCGCAATTGAAGTCGGGAAAGTTTAGGATATTTAATTGTGGCATAGACACGAGGGTGAAGTAAAGCTGGTAGTAGCATACCAACCAGACGTCAATGCGTGTAAGGAGCAGGAAATTACTCTGAATTTCTAATCTAAAACCAATTATTGTTTTTCAAACTAAATCCAGTTAATCCACCTGATCATCACCAACCTAAAACATCAGAAATCACAACGTGACCGGGCAGGTAAGATCTTACTGTTTGATGCTGGCGATGGCGGCGCGGACCTCGTCGTCGGTGGGCGGCGCCCCGAGCGCCAGCTTGTACTCATCCGTCACCTCCTCGCCGAAGTCGGGCGCGGCAGCCCCCGGTCCTGCGGCGACGACCTCCTGCCAGTTCTCTTCGCCGCCGCCGCAGCGCAGCGATCGGGACTCCCAGCAGGCGGCGACGGTAGCGTGGGGCGGCGGCGAGGTGGCGCGCGACAGGGAGCGGCCGCCTCCGGAAGCGGTCGCGGCGACAGCGGCGGTGCTGCCGGCGAGGCGGACGAGGCTCTTGCCCCTCCCGCCTTGCTCCCTCCTCGTGTAAATCACGTGCACCACCATTTGAACTGCCGATGAAGCTTTCGCCTATCTCTTCCCACGCACCACCGCCGCCCCAATGCA
This sequence comes from Neostapfia colusana, assembly GCA_030760725.1. Lineage (NCBI taxonomy): Eukaryota > Viridiplantae > Streptophyta > Magnoliopsida > Poales > Poaceae > Neostapfia > Neostapfia colusana. Next base: position 58,943,284 of record JASWHV010000019.1, read on the forward strand.
AGACGAGGACTGGGGCTTGACGCATATGTTTCTCTATATAATATATATATATATATAATCGTTTCAATTTTTTATAACAATTACATATTGACATAGATAGATTACGTTTTTTATTTTAAAATTGTTATATAATAATTTCAATTTGATTTAAAAATAAATTTATTGTCTTAACAATATCAATTTAGAAACGGAGGGCACCCAGCACATCAATTGAAAATATTCACGAGTATTCCTTGGTGAAGAAATTATACCTCCGCCAGTTTTGTTTCCAGTTTTTCTTTGTTTGCTTTTAGTATCTTGACAGTGAAGTAAATCTCAAATCAGATAAGTGAAATTCCTGAAACAGGCATCGACATGATCACCTTAAGGACTTTGACGTGTTGATAGGTATCGCCAGTTTATCTTATCTGTATGATTTAAAAATCAAATTCGTGCCGTACGAGGTGCTTTGGGTTCTTCAATCTAACATACACACTTTTATCCTTATCGTCTTTCTCATACACTTTAATGTATCTTTCGAATCTGCCTTCATTGTCTCCGTTCAAAAAGAAAACTGTGTGTCATCTTGTATTGTCGCTGAATCATCTTGTATTTCCTCTGCAAGTTCTGTAAAACATCCGTGTTCACGATGCGGCCCGGCACGGCTAGGCTAGTGTCCGAGACGGTGACGCGATCGATAGGCACGGTGCTTGGTCCCGTGCAAGCCGAGATGTCCAGATGCCCCTCCTGGTTTTCGTCCATCGGCGGCAAGTCGATGCGCCAGCCGTCCCAGTCGCCGCATTCCGGCATTCGCCATATTTACGCCAGAAAACAGAATTGAACATATGAAATTTAAGATCGGTCTCGGCGAAAATATGTTAATTTTTACATAAACACGAGTTTAGTTACGACACTGGGTCCTACAAGAACACACATCGACCTTCATCTAAAAAAAATAAACACATTAATTAATCAATTTCTACAAGCACAACGAACAGCGAAACGATGCATTAGCAGCAGGTCACACCGCCACCGTCTCGACGCGGCCGTGCGGCGCCGACTCGGGCATGGACGGGACCATGATACCCTGGTGCACGAGCGCCGCGACGGCGGCGCCGACCATGGGGCCGACCCAGTACACGGCCTGGTTGCCGAACTGCCCGCTGACGACCGCCGGCCCGAACGACCGCGCCGGGTTCATGGACGCGCCGGTCAGCGAGCCCGCGGCCAGCACGCACGCGCCCGTCACCAGCCCGACCGCCAGCGCGCCCGGCACCGTCGCGGCGAGCCCCTTCCCCCTGCCGCTGCCGCCGGCGCGGGGGTCGCCGGCCACGTGCGCCGTGTACACCACCATGAACGTCATCACCCCTTCCAGGATCGACGCGCCGAACCCGGTCATCAGCACCGCGGTCTTCGTCGTCGGCACGGCCTGCACGTATGTATACATGCGCAAATTAGCGTACATTACCGTACGTACTGGAACTGGAACAAATAAGAAGTACAAGTGAAGGGAATTCGACATGACGTCGCGGAAGAGAGACGGTGGTTACGTGCCTGTCCGGCGGAGAGGTAGTGGAGGACGAGGCAGGCGAACGTGGAGCCGAGCAGCTGCGACGCCCAGTAGAAGACGGCGCTCGGGACGCCGATGTGGCCGCCGATGGCGAAGGCGAACGTGACGGCGGGGTTGACGTGCCCGCCGGAGACATCGGCCGCGATGAGCACCGCGGCGAAGAGCCCGAACGCCTGGGCCACGGCGGTGGCCACCAGCGCGGAGGCGTCGGAGGGCGTGACGTCCGGCGTGACCATCCCTGCGGGCGACACATTCCGAAAACGAAGCGCGCGCGCGGTTAGTCGGTCGAGTTCCACAAAAACAAAGCACCATTCGCTAGAGCCTGACGAGATGGAGAACTCGGCCTACGGGCGGAGATGGCGGAGCCGACGGCGGTGAAGACGAAGAGGAAGGTGGAGATGAACTCGGCGAGGTACGACCGGAGGGACGGCGGCGAGAAACAGTGCCTCAAGTGAGCGCAGAGGTTGGACGCCATGGCGGGAGAGTTCGCTTCTCCGCTGCAGGCAGCGCGGGCAGTGTTCTTTGCACGGTTCGTGGAGCATGTTCCGAGGATCTATAGCGAAGGAAGGGGCGCGTCCACAGTAGAGTGAAACGGCGCCTGCAGCGGTTGCCGCAGCGCCCGTTCCGATCTGTTCAAGTTCACCCGCGTCGAGGCCTGGACCTCTGCTGGGCCGTCGGCACGAGATAGCCCACAAAAATATGGTACACGTCACGCACCATCTCGTTGTCAAGAAAGAACAGACTGAGTTCAGGGAGACGGCCAAAGCAGGAATTAACCACGAGTGGAGAGGAGGGGCTAATATCAAATTTTCTCTCATAAAACGCTAAAAATATTTTTTCTTAGTTTCATGGCAATTTTATGTGTGCATAAGAGGAGTACGTGAAGAATAGGGGGTCAGGTCCCTCGCAGCGCCTCCCTGGCTCCGCCCACGGAGCCCTGCAGAGAGTACCTTTTCAGGGTGTGACCGAGGCGTCGTTTGTGTTGGTTCGATGCGCCCAGAAAGATTTGCCATCCGATCGAGGCACAGGCATCAGGCCCAGGCAGAGGGGGGGGGGGGGGGGGGGCAGAGAGGCTAATCTCAGCCACGAGTCGTCCGAGTCCGAGCTTGCTCACCTTGAGAAGGCTTTGAGGCACGTGTCTCTGCCGGCCACTATGGTTTTTGCGTACGGATCGTTGACCCCTACATCGACATGGCTCGGCTTGGCAGCATGCAACGTGACGGCCACAGCCCTTGGCCCCCTCCTCGAGTACTCTAAATCACATGTAGTAGTACAGTACACGATACGACAGATCGCGAGAACAAGCACGGCCTTGCTAGTACCACATGCGTGCATGGCACTCGTACGTATCCTGTTCGTAACTGGTGTAGCTCATGAGAAATGCGTCATGTACTCAGTTGGAAAGAGAGTGGATAACGAAGACCCAAGCAAAGAGAATGCATCCATGCGGTCAACATGGTTAACAAAACCACAAACAAACGCACTGCGTGTTTACCCACGAGTTTGTGAGACGTGCATGTAAGATGGGCGATTGTGCTGCTATACCTTACAAACATGTCAATTGGAGATCAAGTTCCCTGCATGAAATCATGCAAAAAGAACCAATGCAATAAAAAGGGCAACAACCTAGAGCTGAAGGAACAAGAGAACGAGTATGCTATAGTCAAATAGTCGAACCATAAGATAAGAGATACCGAGTCCAAAGTTCCATGCAAACGTAGCAAGAAACATGCTAACAGCCATCCTAACGCAAACAGAGATATAGATACAAAAGCACATATATATACATCAGATCACCTAACTTGGTTGCTGTCATATGATCGACCAGCTAGTCTCTCTACTTAATACTTCTACCTAGCTTAGGTCCGTCTACTCACCCTTAACTTTAAGCGGTTAACTAACACAAGACGTCCTTGAGCAGCTTGTACCTGCGGGCGGCCGGCCTGGTCGCTCGCCGCCCGGTTCCCTGGTAAGCACCGCTGGCCTTGCCCCTGCCACTGCCGGAGCTCGTGGTGAAGCCAGAGGCACGCTGCTGCTTCGCAGCCGCCGCGGACGGCCACCACATCGCCTTCCCGGCGGACACGTCGCTGAGGCACCAGTCGCACACGTGGGAGCCGGCCGAGGCAGGCGCACCATCACCGTAGTAGTTGGTGCAGTACCTGGACGTCGCCATGGCAGAACCCCACATGTGAGTCGAAGTCGTATAACGACGAAGTGGTAAGGAGAGATGGAGACGCATGCATGCAGGAGCCGGGAGGAGGTGCGGCGCGCTGCTGAGGACGTGATGAAGAGATAGGTACGAGTGCTGGAAGCGGTGGCGGCAGCGCGCGCACCGGAAGAGCTTTTCCGGGAAGCCGATGTCGCCGCACATGGAGCAGACGGTGGCGGTGCCGGCCATGGAGATAGCTAGCTAGAGAGGGAGCGAGTGGATAGGGTAGGATGGCAGGGACAGTGATATATGGAAAGGCAGACAGGAGAAACGATCCAGAGGGGTGTTAAATACGAGAGAGGAAAGAGGGACAGAGTGTGCGAGAGAGACGTGCATGTGAAGAAACGAAAAGGGAGGAGGCTGAAGGCAGGGGATAATATCTTGGCCGAGTCGACATCCATCCACGTCGGTGCTCGCAGAAAACACTTTTGCCAAGGAACTGTTTACGATTGTGTGCACTCCTCCATCCCCACCTGCTCGATGCATGCCGAGGTTACGCGCGCCAGCGCAGGGTGCACCTCTAAGCTTGCTGCGTTACGAGGGAACGGCCGGTCACTCGCTAGGTCCTGAAACGTGCAAGTCTGCGGTGGCTGAATCGTGCACGGTGCGGCCGGCCTCACGTACGTTGTGTGCACGGTGGCCATCATAGCTGTAACTGTATCGACGTGTTCACAGAAGTCACTAGACTCTTCGAGACAAGCAAAGGTCACGCACAGCTTGATCCTGCCCGGTTTGATCTTGCCTAGTGGCTAAGCCAATTATTCAACTCGACAATCTATTGTATATATATTTAGTCAACGGAAGAAGACTCCATGTTCGCGATAAGGGTCTAGAAATTCCCACGTTAATAAGAGAGAGGGAGAGAAAAATTATCCACCTGTCATTATGAAAAATGTGGCTAAAAACATCCCTATATATGTTATAAAAGTATCATTATCATTATAAAAATATACTAAAATACCCAATAACATAACAAATTATCCATCTTTGTCGTTACAAGAATATTTAACCAATTATATCTTTTTATATGTTTTTAAATTACTCATTGTCGGTACCCTACGAACCGGCTACCCCGCGTAGTGGATAGAAAGCACCTGGGCTCCACCTTCACGGCTTAGGCGAACCCGAGCGTAAGCCACGAGCCCTCGGCCCCATAGCCCCATAGGTAGTCCCGGGGGTTGCCAGTGTCTTCAGGCCCTGAGGCTGACTACCTGCCGAGGGTGGCTTAGGAGCTGCCACGTGTCCAGTGGTGTCAGGCCCGATCTTCCGCAAGGAGGGGCTCCGGCGCTGTCGCGTGCCCGGAACCTCCGAACCACACCCTCCGCCAAAGAGAGCTCCGGAGGTGCCACGTGCCCTGCGGCTCCGGATCCGACCTCCGGCATGGGAGGGCTCCGGTGCTGCCACGTGGGCTACGACTCTAGGTGTACCTTCCCCCCAAGAAAGGCTCCGGATGTGCCACGTGTCCCGTGGCCCCGGGCCTGACCTTCAGCATGGGAGGGCCCCGATGCTGCCATGTGCCCAACAACTCTGGATCACCCACTACTCCGTAAGGCAGCTCAGGGGGAGACGCGTGTCCCGAGGGTCAGTCGCCCGGACGTCACATCAATGACAAACGGGCATATGGCTAAGGAGTAAAGAGGAAGGTACGCTTTCAGGCCGAGCATTTATGGCTCGCGCCTTCCCCAGAAGCATGACACACGACACACGCCTTCGTTCTATGTTTGTGCACCATTACGGTGAAAGACGGGGCGGACGAGGGGTGACGACACAACAGCGCCGCCCAACGGTGCAGAGCTGCCTTGCAGTGCGAGGAGACACGACGACAAGACGGTGGATTCATCATTAGCAGCCACCCGGTCAGAGGTGCCCGACGTGACAGGCGGCACGCCGTAACTCCACCGACAATGATAATACATATGCTATAAATACCTATAGCTCATGTATAGGAGACAGATAGTCGCGGGACCACCTGTCGGGCCCCGGGCCACCTTGTAACTGCCCTGACCTTGGGCTATAAAAGGACCAGGGCAGCCTCCGGGCAAAGGGTTCGCGACCCAGCCAACTCACTCACTCATATGCGCGAACAATACAACAAACACACCCGTGGACGTAGGGTATTACACTCCGTCGGCCCGAACCACGTAAACCCTTGTGTCTTTTCCGTCACCATTATGTTTCGACCTTCGAGATCCACTAGTCCCACGGAAAAAAGAACCTCAGTGGGCTGCTTCCGAGCAAACCGGGGGAAGTGTCGTAGCGAACACTTCGACACTCATCATTTTCATTACAAAAAATAAAAAATTACCTAAATATAAATTTATAAATTACGTGTTGCTGCTATTATAAATACACTACTCGAGCGGAAATAATAGTGATAGTAATGATGTTATGATAAAATAAATTGAAAGCATTCAGATATAAACAATAATACTACATAATAGCATGCTATTTGATATGTCGATTCAATTCGTGCAGACCACCCAAGTAGTACTCTACTAATTTACAATGAGCGGCAACTGTACACCGTACCACATATATGTCAGGATGGCAATTGGCAGGATATATTTTGTCTGTGCGCCGCCGTCGACATCAGGTATGAAGGGAGCGAAGCGGCATCGGCTTTCTTCCGTTCGTGCTCCGGTTAATTCCGTAAAGAAACGGCCCGATGGAAAGGCACATCGGCGGCGTGCCTGCCATGCGTCTACCATGTGCTGCGCTGCTGGTGCCGCTACTCTGGACAAACAAGTACTACCGCCATTGCACCGGCTACCTGTAACCCGGTCGGGCCGGCAGAGGAGCCGCGCAGCGGTGCCGGTACAACCGTCTGAAAGATTCAGGCTGACGGTATACCATGGTACTGTAGCACCGGAATAGAGGAAAAGAAGAGAGGAGTAGAAATGAATAGGCGAAAATAAGAGAGGAAAAAAGTAGGAGAGAAGGGAAAGAAGGTATCTGAAGCACATAATTATACAAAATGATATGATAAAATAAAAGTTAATTGATATAAAGTTTTGATTTATATATTAATGAGTGCAAAAAATAATCTGAAAAGTTGATAATATTTTATAGTGTGAACAGTCTAAGCCATAAGGCTGTTTGGCCATGCATAGCAGCTGTGACATTTTTGGGCATCAAAACCGTAACCGTACGTTTGTACCCTGCGCCGTGCCGCGTGTGTGCACTATAACTATCACAGCCCGTCGTAACCTCGGTTCCATAGGAAGACTCGATACCGTGTGCTTCTGCTGGGAAGCTGCAGAATTTCCGCACCGCTCCGTCGTACAAGCTGCAAGCAAGGCTTCGATCTACGTAGCTCAATTGCTCCCCGCAACCGAAGATACACGGAGAAGAGGGTGGTTACCGGATAGGTGATCACGGTGCGACTATGCAACGTGCGGGCGGCCATGGTGGCGTCGACGGAAAAAGCTGGGAGCCACGGCTGCCCAGAGTGCATGGCGATGGACAGTGGAGGCGGGAGACAAAGTGCCTGTACGCGCACAAGTACCAGGACCACCGGTGCGTTAGATGCCGGCGGCCCCGATGGTTCCCACAACAAACGACGAAACAACACGGGACAAGGAGTCAGAGAGCGGGGTGGCGGATTATATATCACCTCTCCACGGACCTCAAGCCCGAACCGACCCGATCGGCGGTGGCTTCCCGTGTTCGCTCCCGGCCGGAGCAGCAGCAGCAGCAGCCTCCGCGTACTAACAGGCTGTTTGTAAAAAACATATACACGTCACTAAAGATGCTCGTATAAAAACAAACATCACCCTAGTAACGTTGATTATCCGGTGGCTCAGACAACGAAGATGTAAGGCGATGGAATGGCACTTGCACCACGCCACCATTGCTTTAGAGGTCCAGTTTATTGCCCCAAACTTCGATCGCCGTGAGGGAGAGGCCAGGGATCCATCACAGCGTCGTTGTGAGGACCGGCTGCCGATGTCGGTGGCGGCAAGCCGTTGGCCACCTCCTGGTAATGTTGCGGCGCTGCCGGCAATCGCACAGCCTGCTGAGGCCACGCCAGCCCTTGGAACCCGCCGCTGGCCACGATACCCCGGCAGGCACGGCATTGCTAGCAACCGGCTGCCCATGCATGGTTGGGTACCTGCCCCTCGGCCAGCAAATGCGTCGCCTGCTGGGCCACGCCGAGGGAGCTAGCTGGTGGCCGCCGTCGCTTGACCTGGTCTGCAAGGTCTGCTGGTCCGGACATCCATGTCGGCCGGGACATCCGTTTCTTCCATGGCGTTTAGCGGAGTCACCGTCTCCGGCACGCGCACTCCGTCCCCTGTGTTGCGGCCACCGGTGCGGTAAGCATGGACCAGACGATCGACCAGCGTTCTTTCCCAGAAAAAATAAGAAAGCGTCTTCCACGGCAATGATGATAACGAAATCCTTATGAATCAGTACGTCCAAGAAAGCTTGGGTTACTCACCGAAGATGAAAGAAGAGATCTATCGAGTTCCTGATGGTTCTCAGCTCCACGGCGTTGCGCCGTTGCGGTACCTATTAAGGACGAGGAACAAAAGCGGGAAGAGGTTTAGGGTTAGGGTACCCGACGAGGCGACGCGGCAAGTCTTGGCAGATAGGGATCAAAACGCAACCGTGTCCCGTTCTACCCGTACCGTTTTCGTGTCCTCGGGTCCCGGGCGCCGCGGCCGTGCGTGAGGCCCGGGATAAGAAGCCGGCGAAAGCAACGCCGCCGCCGATGACTCGGATATTTTGGTCGTTGGCGTCGTGGATCGGCGGATAGGACTCGGGATGTCGTGGATCGTCGCGCGATCTTGGACTTGATGATGACAGTTGGGCCAAAAACTCATCTGCGCGCAATATTTGGGCCTAATGTTATGGACTCCTTACAGAGTCGCTCATTTGTTGAGCTGTTATAGAACCTATAGTTTGACCTTTTATTTTAGAGTCTGTCTAGATTTAGAAATTTCAGACGACTTTAATTAGCAGTTAAATATTATCATAAACAGTTAATTTTATAATTAATAGTTATTCCTTATATAATAAAATTAAAACTTTTTTATGATCTTTACATTCACAAAGTCATTTTGATTGATTATTTTATAACTAACATAATTCTTATAAATTAACAAGATTAACAGCTAACAATTAATAAAATCAATACATCTTCTTCTGTCCGTGGCCACCTCCGCGCCCACGCCCGCCCTCCACCGCCTATGTTAGGACTTAGGAGGTTAGTTCATATAAACAAATAATATTTTTCATGTTAACTAATTTGCCATTGGAAGCTTTAACACAACAATCTTCTTTTGTAGAACCGTAATGAATTCACAATGAATTAGAATGGTCTGATTAGTGAAGAGACATTTTGTGAGTACGGACAGCTTCTAAAGGGATGTGTATTCGGACCTTAAACTTTAATTGAATTAAAAATAATTTTAACATTCTTTATTATTCATATTTAAGGATTGGTAAAAATGTCTGATTGTAACCACAGTGACGGCATGAACCTAATCGAAGACTGGAATCTACCTGCAGCATGCAGCAAATGGGACGGCAATAACTGGATAATCACCTAACAAATAAATTGAACGCAGAGACCATGTATGACGAACAGAGCTCGACCGCTTGGGAGGGAGACGTGTATATTGCAACCATATCTTCTGTAGGTCATGCGAACTGCGCAGCCAAGTTTTTCTAGCACCGTACTTTGTGAAGAATATTTTTTTCTTCATCAAACAGACTGGCGATGAATAGCTGATTTTGGCTGTGGTTGATTCATGTGAATCAACCATATAGGAAATGCAACATGAAGTAAAGTGTAGAAAACTTAGATAGGAGCAAAATCGAGGCGTGCAATACAATGCAGTAATGCGAGATGATCCCAATAATATGGATCACAGGTTCAGAATCTTATAGGAGATTTATCGGTGCATGAGTAAACAGAAGAGAAGTGGGTTAAAGGCGAACCTAGATCTTCTATCGGGTGAGAGCCGAGTATCCTAACCAGTTGCTGACATAATCACATGATTAGCACTACAAGCTGCAGACACGTAGTGGGTTAAAGGCTTCAGTTAGACGGTGAGGACCATCAAACAATGCTGCGGCCTACAGGCCACTACAACTGACACTTTTAGCGTGCGTGTTTCGAGTCATCTCGTACAGCACCAGTGCTACAAATCAAAGGAGAGGACCAAAGGCAGAGCAGCGCCTTGGCTCAAATGGCCTTTAAGCATATCAGAACGCGTTGGCTAAAACCCGGTCAAAGGAAACCCGTTGCCATCTCGAGGTACCGGAGGAAACGCTTCGTTTTCGGCACTGAATTTGCATCCGTTTAACCGAGCAACAAATAGCTGATTTCAGGGTAACGTCGGTTTTCTCCCGTAAGAAACGCTGCCAGCCGCTTCAACTGCCCCCAAGCTAGTTTCACTCCAGCGATTTCGCTCCAGCCGCTTCAACTGAGACAGAGAGAAGAAAGCAGTGCAGCTTGCTTAAGCTTTACTTACAGAATCAGAATCATCCCGAAATCATACGCCCAATGATGGTTTTGATGAGAAACTCCGAAAGGCCGGAGACGGGCATCCGGAGATCGAAGAACAGGGCAGCAGGAACATGACAGGGAAAAGGAGCAGCAGAAAAACAGTTATATACTAGTGTCCGTCGTCTACCTCGTATGCTCAAGGGCATGATGGGAACACAGACTACTGCCTGCTATGTGCTACGGCGACGACGCTTGTCCAGCAATGCTGCCGGTGGGGTGATTAACTTTGGAAGGGTAGGTGTTTAGTGGGGTAATCATGTAAACTGTCGCGCACCTAACGCCGGAAATCTCGAAAGCAGTTGGTTGGAAGGGAAAGCGGTCGTGACCTCTCTCGATCGCTGGGTCGCCAAAGGCGTTTCCCCACGTCGCGCAGGCACGTTCGTTGCCTTGCTCCTTCGCTTAAGCTCCTCGCGGCCTTGACTAAGTACTCGCCCGATTTCAGCAAGGATTTTACCGGTGGACGGAGCCAGTGCCCCGTAAAGCGACGAGTGATTTCCGGGAGCCCGGAAACCGATCGTTGCTGCCTAAACCGTATCGTGATCTTCGGTTCCCATTCGCACCAAAATTTTAGTGACGGGAAAACGGCGTGAAAAACAGAGGTGCAGTGCGGTCGACTCTTGCCCGCGCGCCATTAACGACCAAATACCATCGGGTTTAGCTCGATGCGTGCTTCTGATCCGACCGGGCTGCACTCCACCACCATCATCCCAACCTCCACTGTCACCTGCTCTTTGCTTCCGGATCCATCCGGCTCTGAGCCCTCTTCGTCTCGCCCACGCAACTCACTGCACGCGTATAAGATGCCACACCAGCAACACTGCAACAGGGAGGTTGGAGCTTGAGTCAAGCAGGAGGGGAAAGGACACCCCACTTCCTCGCCTTGATCCGGCTGGAATGGAAGCTTAACATGGACAGACATGGCCTGTATTAAGCCAGTCTATAATAAGGGAAGCTGACAGCCATTGAGTAGGCATATTCCAAAATCGAAAGTAATGCTGCATTGATGTCCATAATTCCTGACGTAGCTGTTTCGCAAACCGGACTATACCTGAGGAAATCATCTGTACATGGTAGGAAATAAATAGTGAGTAATTGTTGACCGCAAGTGACATTTACGCGGTGCAACCGAAGTCTGGGAAATGGACCACAAGAGAGAGCAAATCGTCAACCTCATTTCATATCCTTCTACGATTAATTCCTACTACGACTTATTCGGCATTTACCAGTTTCCCCCGTTGTTATATTTCTCTGCTGATTAGGGAAAATTTTCTTGATGTCCCGCGCTGCATAATTTGTTTCCACGATGTGATATTTTGTATTGTTTCATAGTGTCTCATGATTCAGTAGCGTCTGCGCCGGAGGGGGTTCGAGCCCTTTTCTGGACTAGGGTTAATATCGTCCTGATCAGGGCATGAAATTCGTGTCGTGGGTTCTAAAACCCTGGCATGAGCGGAAAACATCCGATTTTTTTTAAAATATAATGTTTCATGATATTCCAACAAACAAAACATTGTCTTGTTCTGATCTCAGAATGCAGTAACCAAGAATACAAGGGGCCACCCACAAAGTGCAAAGAATCAAGGGGAGAGAGAGAACGGAACAAATGTGTGTGTGTGTGTTGGGGGGGGGGGGGGGGGGGGAGGCTTGGCTGTTCCGCTATATTCTAAACTCCCCACGGAAGCAGGGGCAGCATCTTCCGTCTCCTCCTAACGCTCGTACTTTTAGCTCTCCGGTGCTCCCTCGTCGAGTTCTCCAAGCTTTCGCCATGGCCAAGACCACATGCAAGCTCTGCTTCCGCCGCTTCGCTAGCCCCCGCGCCCTCGCGGGCCACATGCGCGCCCACTCCGTCGCCGCCGCCAAGTCGCAGATCTCCTCGGCGTCGTCCGCTTCCACCTCCATCGTGGCCGGTGGAGACGACGACGGCGACGACAAGAAGCCCGTCCAGGGGTACGTGCTCCGGGAGAAACCCAGGCGTCGCGTACGCCTCGCCGAGTCTGACTTCTCAGATCGCGAGAGCGAGACGACGGGCTTCCTTCCTTTGTCACCGAGCGCCAAGCACGGCCACGCCGGATCGGGCGACGCCGAGCCGGTGAGCTCGGTGTCCGACGGTGCCACGCCGGAGGAGGACGTTGCGCTGTCCCTGATGATGCTCTCCCGCGACTCCTGGCCCTCGCCGCCCCTGCCGTCCTACCGCGTCGACTCCGACAACGAAAGCGACGCCCGCCCGATCGCCGTGGCGGCGCAGAAGCGGACAAGGTACGAGTGCCCCGCGTGCAGGAAGGTGTTCCGATCGTACCAGGCCCTCGGGGGCCACCGTGCGAGCAACGTGCGCGGCGGCAAGGGCGGCTGCTGCGCGCCTCCGCTCAGCACTCCTCCTCCTTCCCCGATGCAGACACTGCCGGCATACGGCGGCGGCGAGGGAGCCTGGAAGCCGCAACCGCACCAGTGCCCGCACTGCTTCCGCGTGTTCTCGTCCGGCCAAGCTCTGGGCGGGCACAGGCGGTCCCACCTCTGCTCAGCCGCCGCCGGCGCCGCGGACACAACAGGCGGCCATCCCCCGGTGACGATGAAAAGCCTCGGATTCATTGATCTGAACCTCCCTGCGACCTTCGACGACGTGTAGCTCTCCGCCGTCTCAGATCCCTTCCGGTTCTTGAAGAGCGAGCAAACCGGCTGCTTTGTGACGCTCGACTCGCATTTCGGTTGATTCCAATGGAGACGATTCGAGCCAAGGATCAGAGATAACAAGCTGCTTAGCAAAGCGGCTAGGAAGGTAAAACAAACTGATTAAAAAAAGAGGAGACATCTTTGCTTGGATAGTTGTTTACCTTCCTAATCAATTGGTTGCGTTGATTCATCCAATCAGCTACGATATTGCTGTACTACCCCCATTTCGTTGTCTTTTTGTCTGTTTCGAGCTATGGAACAGATTAGATTGGTATAACAAACAGAACAAGTTCTCCATTTTAATCGAGCAAGAGAATATCCCAGAAAAAGAGCTGAAAACTCCAGCTGAACAGTAGCTTTTCTGTTGCATTCTCCAGCTGTGCTCGTTCCAACTGTCCATAGAAGGGGGCATGCAATTTTTCGCCAAAGCGCCAACGCAACCGCTGTCACGAGCCAGTAGAAAACAGCATCGATGAAATGGCAATACCAATGCTAGGATCGCGCTGGTGCTCATCATACTGGAGTACTAGTAGTTAAAAACATCCACATGCAGCTGCAGAAACAGGCCCATTGGTGGCGCTCTGCTTGCCCCTTTGCTTTCTCTGCTTTTGCTTCCAACCCCACTACCTGCATCCCGAATCCTAAGCCGTCGAGATTTGAAGTAGCGCGAGTATTATACGGGACGAGGACGACGTCAGTTACGATTGGATCTATCTATCTATCTATCTCAAAAGAGTTGGTCAGAGAGGCTTTCGATTTTTCAGGAGCCGCTCTCCACGTTTGGAATTTGGATTGGAGGCAGGCAGTTATACGCATGCCCCGCATCTCGCGCCCACGTGGCACTGTCTCTCTCTCCCTCCTCTTCGCTTGGTTTGCATTGCAGCTGGTCTCATCAGGCCAGTGGTCATTAGCGTCGGGCATGCGGGCGATGTTAATCCTCGGATAAAAGCACGGTTGATCGTAGGTTAACTCTTAGTTAATGGGAGGCTTGTGGTACAACCATCACCTGGGAGCACGAATCCCTAGGCGGGTCGCGCCGGTAAATCGGTTGGTCCACGCGGCAACAAACGACAGATGGGTGAACACGTGGACCCCGCTTGCTCCAGTCGCCCGCGCGTGGGTCGCCTGTTCTGTGTGGCGGCCTATTCGTTCGATGAAGGATGGACGGCTGCAACGATTTTTTTTAATTGAGCATGATTTTTTAAACATTTTATATTAATAGTCTGCAAATTTTTTTTGCTGAACTAGCCACTAATCGTCCACGTCGTGAACGATTTGTCCACGTGGACGAGAAATCGTCCACCTCGTAAACGACTGGTCTACGTGGACGAGAAATCGTCCACGTCGTGGATGATTTGTCCATTTTTGACTAGAAATCGTCCATCTTGTGGACGACATGGTGACGTGCCATGCCACGTCGCCTAGTCGTTCATGAGGTGGATGAGTGGATTTCAGTCGTCTGCGACTCTAATGTTTTCAGTCTTATACCGTGATTTAAATATATTTATAGACATATTTAGAAAGTATTGTCCTAGATAGAAATGTTATATGCAATATTTTCTACATTTAATTCTATAACACCACTTTCCAAATATGTATCTAAATATTACTAAATAACTGTTGAAAACTGAACATAATGAAGTCAGATGACTGAATATAATACAATTGTCTATTGCATTCAGTTTTCGACAGTGATTTAAAAATATTTAGAGACATATTTGGAAAGTGTTGTTATAGAAGTAAATATAGTAAACATTGTGTACTACATTTATTTCTATAACAGCACTTTCCAAATATGTGTCTAAATATTTTTAAATCATGACTGGGCGACGTGGCATGTCACATCACCCTAATTAAAAATGGACAATCGTCCATGTGGACCAGTCATCCACGAGGTGGATGATTTCTCGTCCACGACGTGGACGATTAGTTGGCTAGTTCGGCAAAAAGAAAATTTTACAGACTATTAATATAAATGATTAAAAAATCATGCTAAATTAAAAAAAGCGTCCGGCTGGAACTGATTGTTCGCGCTGGAGCCCCTCACTTCTCAAGTGGGTGGTTGGAGCCAGGTTAGTTCACTTCTACAAGTCTATCGAACAATTCGAGAGGTTACAGAGAAATGAGGTCAAAGAGAGACGCTGACAAGGGACATACGGAGCAAAGCCGCAGCGAGGCCCTGGCTTCTTAAACTTCTGGCGTCGTGGCCACTGCACCCGAGACCCTCGTTGAGTACTGGAATGTAACGGAGACGGACCCCGGCGTCAGCCAGAGCTCGCGCCTCTGCTCAACCGTCCCGTCGCGGCCGTGAAACTCCTACTCCTCGGCGGTTTTGCACCCGTGTGTTGTTGGTTTAAATGATCGCTAGCCACCAGATCTACGGGATAATAATGGAATAAACAGATCCTAAACTAACATAGACAAAAGAAAAGAACGTTAATGCATATCGCATACCTTCGGGTGCGGATAAGGAAGCCGCCATGTCGATGATGAACGTGGATGAGTCGAGGTGGTGGCACGAACGGCGGCGACCGATGAACGACGGCGTGAGCTTTTTCTCTGTGCTCCCGAGATCGGATCCAAAAAACTATTGGAGTCGGTTTTGAGTCACGAAAACGTTGTTGTTCATGCCCCGGCGTTCCCCTCCTTTTATCTTGCGCGGTGCACGAGGGGGCCCACAACCATAGGTTGGTTGGCGCCCCCGATCAGGGCGCGTGGTGGAGGAATTCTCGGAACGTCCGTTGTGGACGTTCGCGAGTTGGAGATCAAAAGATGATCCCAACATTATCCCCCTTGATCTCCACAGATCATTCTTATCAAAACTTACTTAATTTCTTAATACTTAACTTATTGTTTATTTCTCCATGTTCGATATACTGAGCACATCGCATCAAAATAGTCAATTACGTACTATCTGACTCGATGACCACAATACATATTACACTTAGAAATAACCTTATTCTTAGTTTGGCCCCTAAGTATCCAGGTGATCATACGTTTTCCCTTAATCCTATTGCCGGCTACGTGTTCTCTGAACACATTGGGAGGAAAACCTTTAGTAAGCGGATCTGCAAGCATATGTTTGGTTCTAATATGCTCAAGACTAATAGTATGATCCTGGATTCTGTCTTTCACAACATAAAACTTAATGTCGATGTGTTTGGCAGCACCTCTCGACTTATTGTTGTGAGAGTATAATACTGCGGTTCATTGTCGCAGTATAACTAAAGTGATTTTCAATGTTGTCGACCACTCTAAGACTGGGTAGAAATTTTTTAAACCATAATGACTGCCCCGTGGCCTCATAACAAGCAACAAAGTCAGCATGCATTGTGAACGATGCAGTGACGGTTTGTTTGGAGCTCTTCTACGATATAGTTTCATTTGCGAGGGTGAATATGTAACCTGACGTGGATTTCTTAGTATCCACACAACCCGCAAAATCTGAGTCTGAGTATCCCACTATCTCGAGTGGGTCTGACTTGCTATACGTTAACATGAGGCATTTTGTGCCTTGCGTATACCTTAATGCTTTCTTAACTGCCTTCCAATGATCAATCCCTGTATTGGCCTGATATCTCCCAAACATCCCGGTTACGAACACTAAGTCAGGACGAGTACATATTTGAGCATACATAAGGCTTCCGACAGCAGAAGCATATGGAACCGATTTCATTTGATCGATCTCATATTGGTTCCTGGGACACTGAAAGTTCCTAAACTTATCGCCCTTAACTATTGGAGCAGGTGAAAGTTTACTCGCATACATGTCATACTTCTTGAGTACACCTTCTAAGTATGCTTTCTGAGATAAATCTAAAACCCCCTTAACACGATCTCGATGAATCTCGATCCCCAGCACATAGGATGCTTCACCTAGATCCTTCATATCGAAGTTGGAGGATAAAAATCTCTTAGTCTCTAACAGTAGATTGACATCGCTACTCGCAAGTAATATGTCATCCACATAGAGAACAAGGAAAATAAATTTCCCATTCTTAAATTTAGCATAGATGCAATTATTCTCCTCATTCTCCTGAAAGCCAAACTTTCTAATTGCCTCATCGAATTTGAGATACCACTACCGTGAGGCTTGTTTGAGCCCATCGATAGACTTCTTTAAGCGGCATCCCATATGTTTCTTACTCTTAATGACAAAACCTTTCGGTTGTGTCATATAGACGTCCTCGTACAGATCTCCATTGAAAAACGTCGTTTTTACATCCATCTGATGTAACTCTAAATTATAATGTGCTACTAATGCCATAATAATTCTAAAAGAATCCTTAGTAGAGACGGATGAGAACGTATCATTATAATCTATGCCTTCTCTTTGAGTGAATCCCTTTGTCACAAGTCTGGCCTTATATTTTTCAATTTTCCCTTTGGAGTCACGTTTGATCTTGTAGACCCACTTACAGCCTACTATCTTAGCTCCTAGAGAAATCTCGACTAAATTACAGACCTTGTTGGCGTCCATGGATCTCATCTCATCCTCCATGGCTTTACGCCACTCAGATGCTTGTGGTCTTCTCGTAGCATCTTCAAACAAGGTGGGATCATCCTCCATTTGAATTTCTTCACTCAAATAGATCTCATAATCATCCGGAATGGCAGATTTTCTTACTCGTTGAGATATTCTAATTGGCGCATCATCTTCTGGTTGAGGCTGTTGTTGCGCTTCATCATATTCGACAACTGGCTCAATAGTCTCGGAAGGCTGAGACTCTCTTACTTCTTCCGTTGCCAATGAAGTACTAACAACAGGTGCTGAATCATTAGTGACTGGCACAGATGGTTCAACAACAGTAGGTATCGAAAAATATGGTTCTTGAATCATGGGGGTGGGTGCGTACACCCGCTTCTCCTCAAGATCTACCTCTCGTCTTACCATACTCCCCCTGATCATAGCATCTTCTAACAATACAACATGTCTTGTCTCTATGAACTTAGTGTATCTATCTGGACAATAGAATCGATATCACTTACTCTTATCTGGATAGCCAATAAAATAACAACTAATAGTTCTAGAGTCCAGCTTACCAATGTTTGGGTTGAACATTTTAGCCTCAGGTGGACACCCCTACACGTGCAAATAGCCTAATGAGGGCTTACGTCCTGTCCACATTTCATACAGCGTCTTAGATACTGATTTGCTCGGCACACGATTAAGCACATGAATTGCGGTTTTTAACGCCTCCATCCATAAGCTAACCGGAAGTATCAAATAACTTAACATACTTCTTACCATATCCATGAGCGTACGGTTTCTCCGTTCCGCTACACTGTTTTGCTGAGTCTCGTCCGGCGTAGAATACTGGGCTACTATGCCGTTTTCCTGTAGAAACCTTGCAAAAGGTCCAGGATTTTGGTCATACGGGGTATGTCGACCGTAGTACTCCCCTCCACGATCGAATCTTATTACCTTGATCTTAACGTTGTGCTGGTTTTCTACTTCGGCCTTAAATATCTTAGATTTATCCAATGCTTCGGATCGCTCTTTAATTGGATAAATTTAGCCATAACGATTATAGTTATCCGTAAAAGTTATGAACGAATCATAACCATCTATGTAGACAATTGGGAATGGACCACAAATATCCGTGTGAACTAATTCTAATATTTCTGAGCTACGTTCGGTGTCTTTCTTAATTTTCTTAACAAATTTGTCTTTAATGCAATCGATACATTCTTGTGAATTCGAAAAGTCTAAGTTGGGAAGAATCGATTGGGAAACTAAACGTTCAATTCTCCCCCTCGAAATATGGCATAAACGATAATGCCACAATTTTGATGATGTTTTGGAATTGATTCTTTTACACTTGTTGAATACTAAGTTATTATGAGAAGACACTTGATTATTACTTATAACATTAATATTATCATGTAAGTATAATAAATATTACAAACGTGCACGGTGGCACCTAAATCAATCCACCAAGTAGATCGAGAATAATCTAAAAACAGAGATTCATTAATAAAAGTAACAAAATCATTAACATTCTTGCAACACCACTTCAGGAAGCCCACACAATCCTTCTAGTAGTGTCATTTCTCCTTACAAAATCTACACTGATCCTTGTTCACTTTCATATCCTTCTGAAGAGGATGTTGAAGTGGAGCCTTACCCTTGCCCTAATCAGTAGAAGAAGTGTCATGTGACTTAAAAGAAGCACCTTTGAAAGAACCAAAATAGTTCTTCCCTTCACCTTTCCCTTTAGCGTAGTTGACAGAGTCACCACCCCTCTGGGACTTAGTGAGTTCTTCTTCTTGAACGCACATGGCAATCAACTTCTCTAAGTTCCACTATTTTGGCTGAGAGTTGTAATTAATCACGAATGCCTCAAACTCCTTAGGTAGTGAAGCAAAAATGAGGTGCACAAGCAACTCATCAGTGATTTCTAAGTTCATTGGCTTGAGTTTCATGGCTAAGTTGGTCATCTTAAGGATGTGCTCACGCACACCACCTCTAGTGTATATTTCATTAACGAGCTTCTTCATAAGCATGCTCGCTATAGCCTTTGAAGAGCCAGTGAACTGAGTTTCTACCTTACGGAGGTACTCAAGAGCAGTGTCGCATTCGAGAATTGCTCCCCGAATGTCCTCAGTGATTGTCCCCCTAATCACCATCAAATACTTTCTGTTTGAGGCAATCCACTTAGGGAGATCCTTATCGTACTTATCCTTTAAACTTAGGTATTGTCCCTTCCTAAACTCGAAGGACTCATCAGTCTCTCCAACAGTAGGTGAAGGGACCTCAGGCTCAGTGGGGCAAGGTGTCATCAGTGCATAATCAATTTCAGAGATAGCCAAAGCGATCTCCAATTTTTCTTTCCAAGTACCATAATTTGAACCATTGAGTGGTTCAATATTGGAAATAAAACTCAACGCTGAAGACAAAGCGGAGGAACTTTCATAAAATTGCATATATATAAGTAAATATACTTAAGCAATATAGAATGTCGTATTTTGCTTTTTTGCGTTGGTTACTCCACAAAATACAGCATTCAAAATCATAAAAAATTTTGTTTTTTGTGTTGGTTACTCAACGAAATTCTTTATGAACAAAATACTTAAAGCGATAGAAATATCGTGTTTGCTTTTCGCGTTGGTTACTCAACAAAACACGTCATTCAAAAAATAAACATGCAAATTTTATTCTTTCACGTTGGTTACTGAAATAAAATTTTCATGAAACAAATAACTTAAATTGAACTTAATAAATAATAAATTTTGTTGTTCACGTTGGCTACTTTAACAAGATTACTATAACTTATTTAACAAAAAACTTAATCAAAATTATCTTAATTAAATTTCTCAATTGAAATTTAATTAGAAAACTAATAAACTTAATTACAACAGCGGGGGCTTAATTACTCTTAATTATCCATAATAATAGAATTAAATATGGCTGAAAACTATTTTACCTTAAAGTTGCTAATTACAGAAGATAAACTGATGATATACAAAATAGTTTCCAGGCCATAAGTGAAAAGAAATCAGATTACTTAAATATTAAGCACCAAAATTAAACACAAACGGAAGTTAGCTCAGTTGGTAGAGATACTGGCTGTAACCCGTGTGGTTGCGGGTTCGAACCCCAGGTTCAACACCTTATTAGCGGAAAGCTATAGTGGGCCGCGCCCATGATTGGGCCACACGGGCCCTCCACGGCTACTGGGCCACGCTCCTTTCTTGGGCCGGTGCGCGCCCAGTGGCCGCGCCCGCACCCGTTAGGGTTCCAGCCGCGCTCGCGCACCCGTTAAGGTTAATATCGCATGGTGGCGCGCCCGTTAGGGTTCTAGCGAACCCGGGCGCCCGTTAGGTCTGCTGCGCGTACTGGGCCACGTCCAGCCATATTTTTGGCCCACAAACACAAACCCTAATCAATCTGAACCGTTCATTTTGATCCAACGGTGGAGCTAACATTTCGGGCCTATAAAAAGACCACCAGGGCGCCCCTTTCCTAAACCCTAATTCATTTCCTCCCTCTTTTCTCTTTCTTCATGCGGCTGGTCATAGAAAAAGAGACTGTGAGAGAGGGTGGCGACCTGTGGCTCACCGGCGCCGCCGTGATGCAGCTCACCGGTGGTGCGCGCTCTCCTGTGGGAGCGGCCCCTCCGTTGAGGTGTTCGGCGAGGGCAAAATAGGCGCACACACGTGCCCTCCTTTTATTTTGCTTTCTTACTGTTTTTGCTTTTCTATGTTTCGTTCTTGTGCATTTTTTCATTTTCTAAACTTACTTGTTGTGGATCTAAAAACTGAAATCCCGAGTGAGATCTAGTGTAGACTAGCCCGACTCTTGATGCCATTGTTGATTTCAATGATCGCTAGCCACTAGATATACGGGATAATGATGGAATAAACAGATCCTAAACTAACATAGACAAAAGAAAAGAACGTTAATGCATATCGCATACCTTCGGGTGCGGATGAGGAAGCCGCCATGTCGATGATGAACGTGGATGAGTCGAGGTGGTGGCACGAACGGCGGCGACCGATGAACGACGGCGTGAGCTTTTTCCCGTGCTCCCGCGCGCTTAAAGATCGGATCGAAAAAACTATTGGGGTCGGTTTTAAGTCACGAAAACGTTATTGTTCATGCCCCCGGCGTTCCCCTCCTTTTATCTTACGCGGTGCATGAGGGGGCCCACAACCATAGTTGGTTGGCGCAATACTCGGAACGTGGTTGAGGACGTTCACGAGTTGGAGATCAAAAGATGATCCCAACAGTCGCGAGTCTCACTGGCAGCCACGGCAGCAAAAAAGCGATATGCTTACCTGCAACCGGAAACTTACTCTGTCCTGCGCCGTATGAAGGTACGTAGCAGGTTCCATGGTACGTGCTAGCTTTGACACAGTCCGTATGTCTGCATGCGTCAAAGATTATAAGGCAGGAAGGCAGGTCAGAGTAGTGACCGGTTGATGTGTTGCACCGAGAGAAGCAGTGGGAGACCTGATCGGTGACGCCACCGGGCCACGGCGCGCGGTGGTTAGCGCAGAAAAGCCACACTCCCGCCGTCGCCGTGGGTTAATCTCCGTGCCAGTACGCTAGTGGTACCACTAGTATCCGCATGAGCAATCACATGAACTTGTCTTCTGACGAAACGCCGAGGGAGTATACGTTAATGGGGTTCCCGTTTCTCCGTGGAGCACATGCAGGAGCAGAAGCAGCAGGTACTGCCGTCGCTCGCCCGGTCCGCTTGGTCGCCACTCACTCGCATCACGAGCGCTGAAGGGCGCGTCGTGCACGCCCTTCGCGCGCTGTCCCACAACATCTCTGTTCGCGTCAATCCTAGCAGAATGGAGCTGGAGCAAGGAAACGAGCTGTACTGGCGGGGGCGGGATCGGGGAAACGCTACGCCAGTCATCTACCAGCGGGGCATTTTCAGTAGTATTTCTGAAAGCGCTTGCTCTGTCTCTTTCAGTGATGGCATGGCTTCCTCGCTGCCTTCGAACAGCAATAACACTGAAAGCCTGACATTACCTTGGTTCTTCAGCAGCTGGATGACTGGAAGGTGTAACTGAAATCACATTCGTCTCGTCTGCACGAGCACCAGACCGAACGCTAACGATGCTGCGCGCCACCGGGTCATCAGTGTGCCGGTGATTCATTTTCCTCTTCCTAGAATAAGATGGGCTCTCGATCATTGTAATTCCTGTTCGAATTTAGTTACAGGCCTGCAACGAATTATTAAAATGAGTAGAACATTTCCTTTGTAATAGGAAAAATAATTGTGTCATCAGCAGAAAAAGTGGCAATTCGCGTCCGCCAACAAATTGCATTGCCTACTCGGCTCAGGGACCAACCATGGGCCGAAACGGTACACCGAAAGAAATGTGGGCCGCAAAGTGGTGGATCTTCATGATTCCGTTGACCAGGGCA
The DNA here is from genome assembly GCA_030760725.1 of Neostapfia colusana. Classification (NCBI taxonomy): domain Eukaryota; kingdom Viridiplantae; phylum Streptophyta; class Magnoliopsida; order Poales; family Poaceae; genus Neostapfia; species Neostapfia colusana. The sequence goes on from JASWHV010000019.1 coordinate 58,966,109, forward strand.
CCATATAACTAATTGGCGTGTTTTTCTTTTTTTTTTTTTGCTTTTTGGCCCATTATTTTTTTTACAAATAGACTTTTGAGGAAAGTATTTCCAGAAATAAACATTCACCATGATGCATCATTTGGCGTGTCGTAAAGTAGCATGGCGACAAACGACTTTGCCTTGCCGTGCCCTGCCCCGTAGACTAGATGCCTAAGTGTTTTTGTTGGCATGACGTCTGCCGCCGCACTCCTTCTCCGCCCCATCTCCGCCGCGTCCCACTCGCTCCGGCCCACGTCCGGCGGAAGAACTAACCCCCAGTCCCCCCTCCTCCCGCCTCGCAGCCGACGGCTCGTTCCATGCCCTCTCCCTCTCGTCCACCACCGCCAGCAACGACAACTCCGCCACTTCCTGATCTGCCCCCCACGCCTCCGCCGCCGCCGCCTTCTCTGCTCGCAAAGTGCTCCCGCCGCGCGGGATGTCTCCTCGCGGGCCAGGTCCTCCACCGCGTTCTCACGGGCCGGGTCCGCCGCCGCAACCTCCTGGCCCTGCTCCGCCACATTGGGCCCTCCTCACCGCGCCTTCGTCGGCACGGCCGGCCTTCACCATCCAGTTTGTGTGCGAGTTCACCCGCCTCGGCCTCCACCGGCGGCGTCCTTGCGCTCGCGCTTGAGCTCTCGCCTGTCGCGACGCTCTCAGAAAAGGAGTTTCGCATCTATGAGTGTGGGATCCTAGCACTAAGAATTGTCTCCGTGTTTGACGCGTTATACCTCTGTGGATGTAGGTAGCTAGCTAGCGTAGATTGCGTTGTTTACCACCCCCCGTACTCACCAAGATCATCGTCCTGGACAATCATTTCGACCTCGAAAAACTTGTCCTTCCGGTAAATCTCATACCAGAAATCAAGGTTCAGTTATACAGGGAGCGTGAAAGTAAGGGATTCTTCTGGACGAACCTGACAGTGTCAAGCGGGTGAGGCTCGCCGACAGCATCTTGATCAAGCAGGCGGCTGTTTTTGCAAACGGTTATCGCGACAGCCTGAAGCGGGGCATAATTTCGACCGGTGCAGCGTCGAGCGCTGTCACCCTGCCGAGACGTGCACCGCCGGTGCGCATCGTCAGCTGACGGTGGCCATGGCCGGAGCGGAAGCTTCTCCCATCGATCCACAGCTCGTAGCTGAGGGGGGAGGCGGGCGACATGAGGAGCGAGGCTGTCCATCTGCTGCCGCATCGCGAGCGAAAAAATGTCGTTGTCCCTGAGCGCTGGTGGCCGGTGTTAGATTTCGTGCTCAACATTCATGTCCATGCACGGCACTTATTAAAGGCCCGGGAAGACCAAAACATGGACGCAAAAAAAAAGGTGTTGGGTACTGGAAGTACCTTGAAGGAACATGACTGGAATACAAGTTCAATGTTCAATATTCAAGTACTAGGTCAATGTGCAGTGTTCAATGTTCAAGCGATTGTGACCCTGCCGCCAACACATGCTGACAGTACGAAGAGTGTTGTTGAAACATGACGAAACTTACTGTTTCATGTAAAACATGTGTTTTTTTTTCTTCTAGAAAACTCTTACGAAGCATAAGACTTTATTAAGTGGATTAGTTTACACAAAAAAACTTATGGATGAAATTCAGTGGTCCAGGCTTTAGATACAACACCTGAGTGTTCTAGAGGTTTTCAAAGATTCATTTTCTAGCCATCCAATTTCGAGATCTATGACTAGGATTAGGTCTACTTCATACTAATAAAAAAGGAAATACAAACTTTCACACTTCTAAATTAGCATCTCCTTTCAACCTAGATCCTGAGTTATTAGTTATTTTTCTATTTTTATAAGACTATGTATTGAATATAAAAATTAAATTGATGTATCGTCAATAGAAAAAATAAATTATAGACGTTTGATCAAGATACGATGACTCAGTGTGTAGGTTGGACGGTTAAAAAGTTTAACTAATCTTAGCCACATGTATCAAAATTGGATGGCTAAAAAATGAAGTGTTGAAATCCTCAAATATCCAGGTGCTGCCCGGACCACTGAATTTTTATCCATAAGTTTTTTTTGTGGAAACTAGCTAATTCACTTAATGAAGGATCGTAAGAGTTTTCTAGACATACCCATAAGTTTTACATTTGGCCATGTTCAACAAACCCATAAAGGCATGTGTTGTCAACTTATCCAATCGTACAACGAGATTCTTTGATCTTGCACCTCTGTTCGAGCGCAACTACTTCACTCGCGGTTATCGTTCACGATCATTTGGAGCGCAAGAGACGTGGCACACATGCAGTCCGGACGGCTACGTGTGGCCACCACAGCTGAAGCTGAGCGTCGCTCCGTCAGTGTTACCAGTCAATGCTATTACAAAACATTTGTACTCATCTCATATACATTTTTATAAATTACCCACCACTAGCACTACAATAAAGTTAACTTACAATATTCTATATTTGTTTGTTAACTACCTGCTGATGTAATTGTTATAAAATACACATTTTCTTACACACTATTTACATATATAAGAGATCAAAGTTAACATTTAAATAATCAAGACAAAAAGTGAGATGACAAGGTACACACATATTAAAGTTCAGTTACAATTTATACTAGCCACATAAATACATGGTGCACCATGCTAGTTCCTTATTTACACAGCAGACAGCACACATTTTACAATATAGCTAAGCAAATGTTTTTTTTTTGAAACAATAGCTAATCAAACTGTAACACACATCGTAAGAATAGAAGATTTATGCAATGCAGTGAGCATCGATTTATTAGCTCTGATTTTAAGAAGAGGCTCCAACTTCAGCACTCCGTGCAAGGAAATACCTCCCGTAATTTTTCTGCCAGCTCCGAGAATACACGAGTTGGGCGATAGTCTTTGTCGAGGAAAACAATGGTAGCTCTGGCATCCAGTACGAGCTGGCAAGCAAGTATCAAAGTAGTCAGCAACTCAGTAATATGTAAAATAACGAGGAATACAAATATTTTCCAAACACTCGGCTCATGCACACTAATTCACCTTGCCGCCTGGCACTGTCTCGATCAAGTGCCGCACTACGATTCGCACGCCTTTCATTTTCTCGGGCCACACCTTGACGAAGAACCTGTCACCACTCTGGCGGCAACACGAGATAATTTTGAGCTAACATAATAGGTTTGCTGAAATAAACTTCTAGTGCTAATTATGCAGCAGGCATGCATGCTGCCATTCTGGAACGGAAAACATGCGCGTGCGCATATATATATATACCATCAAAGGCGCGAAGTACTTGAGGTTTAATTCTACAACAGCCATGGCGTGGCCCGTAGCTGTCCAGTACTCATGCCCCATCCCAATGCCATTAAGCAGTATGTCACGAACTGTAATTGCAACCATGTCAAAAAATGCAAGCGCCTTAAGACTAGAATTCTGTCCGAGAGTTTTGACACACAGAGAGCTCTGACCATGCTGGATGTAGCTAGGGTAAATCGCGTTACTGACGACGCCATATGAGTCAAGATCATCGTCCTGTACCTGCATCTCGACCTCGAAAACCTTGTCCCCCTTACTGTGTATTCTCATACGACAACATAAATCTGGATGACTTAGTAAGTAGTATTTTGGAGGAATCAAGCAATATATGTTATATGTCGAATAACCTATTAACCTGGTGGTGGTAAGCAGCTGGTTGACCGCGTTGGTAGCCTGAGCATCCTCATGAAACCGGCGGGGTTGCGCAGCGACGACGTGCGCACCTCCCTGGCGATGCCGACGGCCGGTGAGCGCCACGCGGTCACAACGGCCGGGTCTGAAGGTCTGCCCGTCTGTAGCGCGTAGCAGAGGGTAGAGGCTGGTGACACTAGGAGCAAGGCTGCCCATCTGTGTTGAGTTGCTGCATGCAATGAGATCGAATAATGTTGGTGGTGTGCTGTACGTTCCTTGCGTGAGTTTTATTGGTAACTGACGATCTCGTACTGATCATTGACATAGATGCCCCAAAACTAGAGAAAACTAGTATCTAGACGACTGAAACCTAAAATAAGGTAAACAAAACTGTTTTTTTGTTCCTCTCAAACACATGATTGAATTTTAGTTGAATGAAAACACGTGATAAGCTTAAGAAATAAATCCTGATTGGGGCCAGTACTATATGTTGGGCTATATATCTATATCTATGTCGGAATGACATTACTTTTGCTAAAGCATCTGTTGGTTTGTAAGCAACCGAGATCATTGGTTAGTACTAACCATCTTTGGCATTCAACCGAAGGCTGATAGAATAAGAGCAAAGCACTCAAACCGTAAGAATGCGTGAGATTTAATTTACCTAGGTTCGGGCCACTCGAGGTGCAACACCCTGCTCCTGTTGTACCCTAGATTGCTTGTGAACCAGATATGTCGTGAGTACAAGAGCCAAGGCTTATGACTTCTCCCTTTGGATGGTCTTGTCCCTCTCCTTTTGTAGTCGAAATCGAAGGGCGCATCACAATAACCATTGGGTCAGGCTTACCTCTCTAGCGGGCTGACCTGCTTCAATGCTCTACCGTTGATGTGACACACGGTGTAGCTGGGCTTGGTCCTTCACAGGGGTCCCCCACATCCACATTTGGGCAGGTGGGCATACGAATGATAGTATGATACTGTTAGATATAGAAGGATATGTTTTTCTTCCATAATACTTCCATCATTGTATTTATTTGTACTCTATATATTAGGGCCCTTTGCCCTCATATCAATACAACACTCTTATTCATAACAGATACCACAGTCTTCGTGCCCATACTCGTCAACCTCAGGAGGAACATCATCCCGAGGGTGTGCGGTGCTATTAGCTAGGGACCTCGTTTCCAGGTCAACTACACATGCATGAGTCCTATCTTCCACGCATGCAATTTACAGAGCAACTCACTAGATCAGGTTTTGGTGGTTGTTTTAGAAGGAGGACATAGCTTCTATGCGAAAATCATGCCACCATTTGGAGACTGACTATTGATATCTTTTTTTCATGTATGGATGATGCTTAGCGAATAGGTTGAATTGGATTTTTTTTGTTATATCTCTACATTTCATGTACCGACCTTTTGCTTGGTTGTGGCGTGTGCGTGCACCATATATCTGTTAGACACAAATGCCTGCAGGGTACATCTACTGACGTATAGGCCAGGATTTTTCATTTGCTGGATGAAATATAACTTCTTGTTATCTAATAAAAGCCAAGAAAAAGAGAATAAAAGAATATATATAAAAGAAGAACGGCACCGCAGCACAAAACACAAAGGAGGCATAAGCCTGCATGAACGTTCGTGGTAGGTACAAAATGAGTGGCCAAAACACCCGTAGCCTGAAACGACGACAGTTGTTGCAATCCCTTTGTTGCTGCCGCGATCGGTCGGCCTTCTTCCCTGATTTCGCGTAGGACCACAATCACTGAAGGTGTCGCCGTCGTTGAGAATTAAGGGATTGGTTAGTGCTGTAGTATTAAACTTTTTTCATACGAAACATCCAATAGACTGAGGTACCGTTGTACGATCGGATTAGTTGAACGTTTTTTCAAGGGGAAAGCTAAATCACATGTGTTTGAACGGGCCACTGAATTTCATGCGCAAGTTTTTAAAAAAAACTATGTCACTTAATAAAGTCATATGCTTCGTAAGAGTTTTCTGTAAGGACGCATGTAAGGGCCTCAGTTTTTGACACCCATTTGTAGTATTCATCCCCACACCACACACCTCATTTGAGGAAGAATGATGAACACAAATGAAGAGCAAGTAACAATTATCAACATGCTCATTAGGGAACAAACTTACACATTGCAAAAGTGGTATTTCCCACATGTGATATAGATGGGCTGGACATAGGAAAAACTCCTACACTTTGCTAAGGATGTCCATGCCAAGTTTCACCCAAATTCAAAACCTTTTTGAGGTCATCTTGGGTATAGATAGGAAGGGGGCAGTTTGAAAACATATTCAAATTCAAACTGTTTTTATACCATGAATTTGAAAGTGGAAGGCATATTCTTACTCAGCACATTTTTGTGAGCTCACACACCAATTTTCACTCCATTTGGAGTTGATCTTGACATGAGCTAAGGGGGAGAAATTCAAACTTTATTTGAATTTCAAACTGAACTTGTGCTGAAATTCATTCAAACCAAACCTCATTTGAACTTTGATCAATTCAAATGGCTCATGGGTGAATAATTTGAATGGCCAAGGGTAGTATAGGATTCACTGTTTACCACAGTTGTTAGGAGTAAATTTCAGAGGTTAAAAGGAGGGGTGGGACCCACAGGTCAGCCTCTGCTTCAACACAAACCGACTGAAACACAGTTCAGTCGGTTCCCGGTTGCAGTGTGCGCGCGCCACCGAGGGGGGCAGCCGGCGCCAGCTCCTGCTGCGCGCCCCAAGCCGGAGACCAGCCGCCGGGCTATTTATTCCCTCCCCGGCGTGCTCCGATCACTCATTCCCCGAGCTGCCGGCATACTCGGCCGTTTTTCCACTGCCATCACCGCCGCTCGAGCTCACGCTTGATCAAGCCGATCACGCGAGCACAGCCTCCTCCACAGCAAAATGGCACCAAGAGATCGTGAGCAACCTCCCAGACTCCGTGTTGGCCTGTGAGCAAGCTTCCTTGAGCTGTACGAGCCATTTCTCCGGCGAGCCGAACATCGCCGCCGGTCGGGCTCCCGTGGACAGCACGGCACAGCCGTTGTCACGTCCTCTTCTCTACACAAGAAAGGTGCGTGATTGAATGTAGATGGAGTAGCCGAAAGCCGTTTGGCGATTGATCAACCCTCGGCCGAGAATTTCCAAATTTACTCTTGATCAGTTCATAAGAACCAAGCTCACCTTCGGGTGAAATTCGTGCTCTATGCACGAAGGTTGGACGAGCTCGTTACCTAGTAGCTTCTACGCACGATAGCGCCCACGCTCGAACTGGAATTAGAGAAAACCATCGAGAATCGGCCATGATATGGCTGTTTTCCCCGCCGCCATGGCTGAACACCTCGGCTCACCGTCGAGAGCCTAGTTGCCGGCATTTCTAGCTTCCACCCAGCCCTGGTTCGGGTTTCCCATGCTCTACTGATGCTCTCCGACCGATTTCCGGTCGATTTGGTGCACGGGAGAGCGGGACCGACCTCACCGGAACCCTAGCAGGTGCTGTCATCGGTGCGCACGGGTTTCCGGTCATCGCCGGCGGCCAGCGACCCCACCATCGAGTCCAGGGGGTCAGTAAAGGGGCAGGCGGCAAGTTTCGGGCCGGGAGTTGGCCAGGAACTCAGTTCCGGCGAGGGTCGCCGGAGAACGCCGCCGCCGCGCAGTTGGCGCGAGGAAGGAGACGACGCACTGTGTGCGGGGCCCACAAGCCAGAGTTTAAACTTTTCCCCGAATTTCAGTTTTAGTTCAAACTTCAAATCCTTATAACTTTGGCTAGAAAGCTCCAAATTGAGTGAACCAAATTTTGCTGGATTCAGCTCTCTGAGTACTTTACAGAAAATCAAGTTTCACTCCCTGAAATTCCTTATTTCTCCAGAATTAATTCCTCAAAGTTTAAACTGTTAGGAATTTTAACTGGAGAATCCTTTGGAGGAAAATCCTGAAATTTTGCTGAGATGTTCACCAAAATATCCTTGAACTACCATAAAAATTTCAGATCCATTTGAGCTCATTTAGTCCACCTAATGGTGTGACTAGTAAAACTGTTCCAGAGAAAATAGAAAATGTTCAGAAACATTTTCAGAATTTTCTCTGAAATTGTTTAGCTCATATCTTTAGTTAGAGACTTCCAAATTAAGTGAGACCAATTCCATTAGAACCCTCTGAAAATCTAGTTTTCAGAAAGTCATAGTTTGTTTCATGAAAATACTTAGAACACCCTAAAAGCCTTTAATTAAGGTCAAGGACATAATTATTTGTGGAGGGCTCAAATGAGCTTTGCTGCAACTAAAACTTGACCATATTTCTGTTTAGGTTGTAACCAAGCCACAGTAAAAGTTTCACAGTCATTAGGTCTGTCTAGCAAAGGTTATAGACTTCACAACTTCAAAGCTAATACAAATGCATTTAAATTGATACATATTGCTCTCATCATGTAGTCGCTAAGGTCGAGGAGGAACCCGAAGTCCTAGACTTCGTTACTCCGGAGGAACAGCTAGCCTACGACCAAGAGCAGCAAGGCAAGCCCCGGTTTGCATTAACCTTTTTATGAATGTTTATTGTTTTGAGCACATCTTTGAATATTGTTCTCTGCATTAGAGTCTTGATTGAAAACCCAACTGCATAGCCAAGAAAACCATGGGTTGGGTTTAGGATGGAAAACCTCGTTAGCCACTGCATTGCTAGGATAGAGTAGGATTCGGTACAAGTCGAGTAGTTGGAACTACTCGCGAGAATAGGCTAGAGGCACATTGCTCGGGTAGAGATAGCACATGATACACATGGCAAGAAAATGAGACCGAGCGGAGAGTAAGGGCAGCAGGACTTTGGGGCCTGTGTGCTGTAGCTCCGTTTGTGTCGATTGAGGACCGAGCCGTGTGCGGGCCTGTTGAACAAGCTAGAACAGTACCGAAGACCTACCGGCTATATGGGAACCGGGAAACTGATGTAACTCGGGTAGCTGGTTATTGAGGCATTGCCCGTCGTTCAGAGGGTAGGTTGAGAGCTCGAGGTGTAAATCGGCTGGCGGCACGGAGATGCGCGTGCAGAGACCTCTTGCTCGGGACGATGGGACCGGTTCAATATTTGGCTAATGGGTGAAAGGTAGTCGCGTACGGCGTCCGTGATGGTTGTTGTAGGCAACATCGAGTACGGGCGTACGTGACGGGTTGTTCGGGTAACCCTGCAGGTGTAAATCGATTATAATCGCCGTCCCTCGCGGTCAGTGAGTACCACTTGTTCACTGTACCGTGACGTAGAAAGAACAGGCTAGTTACATGTTAAAATGTTGCTGATTGAAAGCTGGACATTGATTGTTAATGATATGCTGTAGCTTAGAGCTAATTAAAGTTCTTTTCAACTTTGGGCAAAGTACATGAGAGAAATGCGTTTCTTGTTTGATTGCGGCTCTCTCATGTGCCTTAGCGTAAGGTTCTCCACAACCTGCTGCTAAAACTTGAAAGTAAGGTTCCACTAATTAGGCGAGTCCTTGCAAATGATTTTTACCTCATGCAACCCATTACCCTCATGTAAAAGTTCCATGTTTAGGTGAGACGGGTCAGACTTGCTGAGCCTTCGTGCTCACTGCTTGTGTTTGAAGCTTTTGCAGGGTTCTATGAGGAAGGGACTCCCGAAGAGGAGACGGAACCCCAGGAGGGGAACCCCGTCGAGTGGGAGTCGTGCACGCCGCAGAGTTAGTGTGCGTGTGTGCTAGCAAGGACACGTTCGAGGGCTGAACGTGCACTTGATGCTTAGTCTACGCCCGCGAGTGTAGACTGAACTTATTTTGATGTAAACATGTTCATAAACCTGTTTATGTAATAAAACTTCCGCTTCCGCTTTGCACCTTCGACGTGTGTTATACGGTGCTGTGCAACGCAGCACCCCTCAGCGTGATCCTGGCTCGACAGGACCAATGGGGTCGTGCCAGCGTGGTATCAGAGCTCGCTTGAGGTTTAACACAGTACAAAGGTCTTCTTTTTTAAAAATCCAGTGAGGAACGAGTTAGTAGCCCGTATAAGGATGTTATTAGTATATAGAAAGTGGCTTAGTAACCTATTTGTTATGTCGGAAAATCGTGCATCTCGGGACGTTCATGTCTTGGGGGGTGCACGTAAGCGCTGTCCACCAGTGCGCACAAGCTGAAGGGTGGAGCCCCACGGGTGGCAGGTAACCCGACCCGCTTTGATATCCTCTACGACTCTTCATGTTGTTTGGGGTATTCGAGCAACGTCTGTCCCTGGCGTGCGTGGTGCAATATGGGAGACCCCGTCACGTGGTCTGAAACGTGAACACGTAACTCAAGGCGTGTTTGGCTTGAGAACATCCGGGCGAGTGATGACGGCCGGGTGTACCAACTGTATAGATTCCGGGCTCGGTGTGCAGCCGAGTCTGATGATTGGTTGAATTTCTGCAGGTAGCCTTACCACGAAACGTTAGACGTGTAGCATCCGTGTGCGAGTGACGAGTAGTGCCACTGAACTAACGAAGCTGGCTAAGTCCGGTATAGGTTTTTCCTTTGTGAGGACGTAGTACCGACATAATCTGGTGACGCCTCGACGTCACATCCAATTAAATGAACAACTTCATTTAAAAACTTGAAGGTTTTAATCCAAAATAGTAAAACTTGATGTAACTCCTTCCCTGGAACAGGATATTCAAAGTTAACAAACTTTCAACTTATAGGATGTTAAGGACAGAGCACTCTGTTTTCAGCTGAATCAAGGTTGAAGTTAATCAGAGGTTAGAGGTTGAGTTCTTTCGAGGTTGGGGTCGTATGATACATTTCTGGAAAGCGTTGGAAGAGCTTTACAACTCTTCTGTTGAGGTCCAGAGGTGTTTCATCCCTTAATCACTCGAAAAATGCAGTAGAGTTGAAACTGTCCAGAAAACAGGACAGAGCAAAGACTCTCTGTAAACTCTCTGTAAATTAAGCATAACTTCCTGCTTAAAAATCCAAAAATAGGAAATGAGGTAGTTCTGGAAATCTTATGAGATGGGTTACAACTTTGTAACAGAAAGTTTTGTCAGATTGGGAACAGAATTAACTGGGATTCTTGGATCAATTCAGTACCTAAAGCAGGGGGGTGCTGTCCAATTGTTTCCAGAAATTCTGTTAACTTTGACATCTCCTAACTTTTGAACCAGGACAAATCTTAGGCCAACCAAATACTTTCTGGAAAGCTATTAAAGTTAACTTTAACTTTGATGTTGAGCTCCAGGACTGGTTTTGCTTTTAACCTGGCCTAAATCAGATTGATATGGAAACTGGTCAGGGCTGTCATGGTAACAGCAGATCAGCAGTCAAATTTGTTTAAAAATTTGAACTATGTTTCCAAGTGTTATGGGTTCAATGACATATCTTATGTTATAACTCAATGGTTTACTGTTTAAATAAATATTTGACATTTCTTAAATATATTTTTACAGATGGCAGCAGATAAACGGTTGGAGAACGGGTGGGTAGTTTCCCACTGCTCTGACCGTAGCGGCTACCCGGAAGCATTGTGGCAAATGCTCCAATATTTCGGGTACAACCAGATGCCGCAATACTTCGCCAAGGAAGAAGGCGAAGAGGGGAACAAGACGTGGATGATCCATGTCGAGGTTCCTGCAGGGCCTACGCCACCCGGTTGGGTGCCATTCACCGTCACGGTGAGAGGAAGACAACCGGAAGGGATGTGGCAAGTGGCAGCCCGTGACACTATGTCACGTTTCTGCCAACTACACGTGCAGGCTATGGAGGGCACACCATACGCACTCGTTCCGGTGGAGGGACGAGCTCAGCATGTGTGGGAAGAGAGGTACCTGGAGGCAACAGACCCGAGTTGCCCAAGGTACAACCCCGCGGAGGCAAATCTCAGTCTCCAAATGAGGGCGGGAAACGCTGTGATGAACAGCCAAGCTGTTCATACGGAGCATCTCGCCACCAAGCTCAAGGAGAGCACCAGCCGTGGAGATCATTTTGAGAGTGCTCACAGTGCACTCCGCAATGTGCTCCTTCCGACGATCAAGCGACTGAATGAACAACACAATCAGTTGCGTCGTCTGAAGAAGGCAAAGAAGAAGGGCCGTGTTGACATCGCGGCGTTGCAAGAGCTGGTGCAGACCCTAACCCAGCAGAATGAGGACCTTGCTCAAGAGCGGGACGACGCTATTGAGGAAGGACAAGGCTGGGAAGAGGACTACAACCAGGCTATGGACGAGGTGCATGCATTGCAGGACCTCGTGCCCCCGGTATTGGGCATACCGGTAGTCTTGGGTCTTCCAGCCATGGGAGAACCTGGAATGGGAGAAGAGGTGGTAGACCCCGAGCCACCAGCCGAGGTACCGGAGGAGGACGACCCACAGGAGGTCGAGTTCTACTCCGAGTAGGGGGTTACGGTTGCCAAGTAGGGCAGCTAGGGTAGCGTAACCCAACTTTTGTAATCGGTGACATGTCGTGTAGACAGTAGCGTATGTATAGGTAGTGACGACATGAGCACGACTTCTCGGAGATCCGAGAATAATGTATCTTGTATAAAGTTTATGCTTTATCAATATATGTGAATGTTGTGCAAGTTAATCATGCGTCGCTTCAATACCTACTGCTGTTTATGGAATTTTGAGTAAGACATGTGCTAATTGCTGCTGTGCTGAATTTCAGAATGACGCGTACTCGTGCCAACCCTGATGTTGGAGGTACTAGCCAAGGGGGAGAGACCTCCCAACCGCCTCCCGAGGACTCCTCGGGACAGCAGCAGCGACAGCAACAGCAAACACCGCCACCGCCACTGCCAACGGTTACATTGGCCGACATTGTCGCGGCAATGGCGGGTTCACATCAGCAGCACACAGAGCTGCTACAAACGTTAATTGCGAATACGTCTCGCCCAGAGAGACGTCAAGATCGTGAGGAGCGCCAACAGAGCTCCTACTCCGACTTCCTGGCGACTCATCCCCCTGTATTCTCAAAGGCGGATGAACCACTTGACGCGGACAACTGGCTCCGCGCCATAGAGATGAAGTTTGGGCTGCTCCAAATCAGCGAGCAGCGCAAGACTCAGTTCGCGGTCCAGCAGCTCCAAGGATCCGCGAGCGCGTGGTGGGCCAACTTCTGTGCTTCCCAGCCCACCGACCGAGTGATGACCTGGGCGGAGTTCCGGACGGCCTTCAGGGCCTATCATATACCGCCCGGTTTGATGAAGAGGAAGACGCGGGAGTTCCTACACCTGCAACAAGGGAGCCGGAACGCGCTGGAGTATTCCAGGGCGTTCAACGATCTCGCGCTCTACGCGTCGTATCACGCGGATACAGACGAGAAGCGGCGAGACCATTTTTACCAGGGGCTTAACCCGCTCCTGAAGGACAAGTTGGCGATGTTCAATCGAGGCAGCCTCAACGACATCATTGATGCTGCGATTGTTCAGGAGGACTCCGGCAAGGAGTTGGCGGCGGCAGAGCGAAAGCGAAGCGCGCCGCAAAGCAGCGGAGAAGGAGGCGGTCCTTGTCAGAAGTTTCGGATGGTGAATCGCCCACCATCAGGCCCACGCTGGCAACCACCACAGCGGTCGATGCCGTTCCGCGGTCGGCCGTACTCTTCACCGGCATTCCGGCCGGCACTGCCAGTACCACCGCAACAACAGCAGCAGCAGCGGGCGATGCCGCGTGCGTTTGCACCTCCGCAACGCATGCCGGGCTTTCGTCCCCCGAGTACTCCACCAGCAGCGGCCACATGTTACAAGTGTGGTCGTCCAGGACACTTCGCGAGCAGTTGCCCGGAGAGGCAAGGCGGCGGAGTGGCACCACAGTTTCCGGGGAGGAATCAACCCCGGAACCCTACTAATGCGCGGCGGGCAAACCCTAGGCCCGACACTGTCCACCAACTTGCCATTGAGGACGTGCCGGAGGGCGAGCCAATCCTTGCGGGTACGTTCCAACTCCACCAGCATCCCGCTATAGTACTATTTGATTCAGGCGCCACGCATAATTTTATTAGCCAAGCTTTCATTGCTAAACACAGTTTGCCAATACTACCCACCGATAGTCCATATTTAATTTGTTCGCCGGGTGGGAAGATTTCAGCAAGCGTAATGGTCTCCAAAGCACCATTATGCTTAGCGGGTAGAGTGTACCCCACGTCTCTCATTATCTTAGAGGGACAGAAGGTCGATGTCATCCTAGGGATGTCGTGGTTAACCCGCCACGGCGCTGTTTTAGACACCGTCCTTCGAGTCGTGCACTTAAACTCAGAGGTGCACGGTTCTCACTCATTATTTCTGGACAGTCCAGAAATAAAGCTTCCAAGTGTCTATCAAGCCACAACCATCAGATTGGAAGACATTCCAGTGGTCCGAGAGTTCCCGGATGTATTCCCGGACGATTTGCCGGGGATGCCAGCCGATAGAGAGGTGGAGTTCAAGATTGAACTTGCACCGGGAACCATGCCAATATCCCGAAGGCCGTACAAGATGGCGCCCAAGGAGTTGGCTGAACTGAAGACTCAGCTCACGGACCTTCTGGAGAAGGGTTTTATTAGGCCGAGCTCCTCGCCATGGGGCTGTTCGGCATTATTTGTCAAAAAGAAGGATGAAACGTTGCGGCTTTGCGTGGACTACCGTCCATTAAATGCCGTAACCATCAAGAACAAGTACCCGTTGCCACGGATCGACATGTTGTTTGATCAGTTGGTCGAAGCAAAGATCTTTTCCAAGATGGATTTAAGATCCGGGTACCATCAGATTAAGATAAGGGCGGAGGACATTCCAAAGACAGCTTTCTCGACAAGGTATGGACTTTATGAGTACCTGGTCATGTCCTTTGGCCTCACCAATGCTCCAGCTCACTTCATGTACTTAATGAACTCGGTGTTCATGCCGGAGCTGGACAAGTTTGTCGTGGTCTTCATCGACGACATCCTGGTATATTCCAAGTCGGAGGAAGATCACAAGAAACATCTGCGTATAGTCTTGCAACGGCTGCGGGATCACAAGTTATACGCAAAGTTCAGCAAATGCGAGTTTTGGATATCGCAAGTGCCTTTCCTCGGGCATATCATCTCAGCGGAAGGTATCGCTGTGGACCCGAGCAAGATCACACAAGTGCTGAATTGGAAATCCCCGAGAACTGTTCATGAGGTACGGAGTTTCCTCGGACTCGCGGGATATTATCGGAGGTTCATTCCGAACTTCTCGAAGATTGCCAAGCCAATGACAGAGCTGCTGAAGAAAGCTACCAAATATGTTTGGAGTCCAGCATGTGAAGCAGCATTCAAGGCTTTAGTCGAGCACCTGACATCAGCACCGGTTTTGGCGCAGCCAGACACAACAAAACCGTTCGATGTGTACTGCGATGCATCCGGCATTGGGCTCGGATGTGTGCTGATGCAAGACCGAAGAGTGGTCGCGTATGGATCACGGCAGCTTAGGAATCATGAGCAAAATTATCCAACTCACGACTTGGAGCTCGCTGCCGTGGTACTTGCACTGAAGATGTGGAGGCACTACCTACTCGGTAACCTCGTACATTTATATACCGACCACAAAAGCCTCAAGTACATATTCACTCAGAAGGAGCTGAACATGAGGCAACGAAGATGGTTAGAACTGATAAAGGATTACGAGATAGAGATCCATTATCATCCGGGCAAGGCAAACGTTGTGGCAGATGCGCTGAGCCGCAAGTCACACGTCAATAATCTGACCATCACACCGTTGGAAGAGAGCGAACCACCACTACATGTGATTCCACACGGAGCTCTCTACAACCTAACTTTGATCCCCACCATCCGTGAAGAGATAGCGGCAGCCCAGAAGAATGACAAGGGCATGTCACATTTGCGGAGACGTGTAGACAGTGGGGAGTTGAAATGTTTCCGGAAGGACGGAGACGGCGTCCTATGGTTCAAGGACCGGATTGTCGTACCCCGAAACCCGGAGCTACGGAAGAAAATCTTTGATGAGGCTCACTTATCAAAATTTTCTATTCACCCCGGCAGCAACAAAATGTATCAAGAACTCAGAAGAAAGTTTTGGTGGACACGGATGAAGCGAGAGACTGCAAAATACGTGTCCGAGTGTGATACATGTCGAAGGGTGAAGGCAGACCACATGCGGAAACCGGGACTGCTGCAACCACTGGGCGTTCCTGCCTGGAAGTGGGAGGACGTGAGCATGGATTTCATCGTGGGTTTACCCACCACCTTACAGAAACATGATTCTGTGTGGGTGATCGTCGATCGGCTCACCAAAGTTGCCCATTTCATCCCGGTCAACACCAACTACAACGCCAAGAAGTACGCTGAACTGTACATCTCACGGATCCTATGCTTATACGGCGTACCCCGTACCATCGTATCGGACCGGGGCACTTTATTTGTGTCCCGTTTTTGGGAGCAGCTACACGCTGCCTTGGGGACGAAGCTGATCCGTAGTTCAGCCTACCACCCGCAGACGGATGGGCAAACTGAGCGGGTAAATCAAATCCTAGAATACATGCTACGAGCTTGCGCTATCGACCACGGCAAGAATTGGGATGATCACTTGCCATTAGCCGAGTTCTCGTACAACAATGGGTACCAAGCCAGCATCAAGATGGCGCCCTACGAGGCGCTATACGGCAGGAAATGCCGCACACCACTGAACTGGTGTGAGTCTGGCGAGAGGGTTACCTTCGGGATTGACCTTGTCAACAACGCGGAAGAAAAGGTTTGACTGATTCAAGCGAACCTAAAAGCCGCTCAATCCCGTCAAAAACAGTATGCGGACCGGAGAAGGCGCCCATTACAATTCGAAGTTGGGGACCACGTATATCTACGAGTGTCTCCAATGAAGGGTGTAAATAGATTTGGGGTGAGGGGAAAGTTAGCACCCCGCTTCATCGGTCCATTCCAGATTACCGAAAGATGTGGATCGGTAGCATACCGGCTGAGATTACCAGAAGCACTTTCCGGTGTGCACGACGTCTTTCACATTTCCCAACTGAGGAAGTGTCTCAAGCTATCAACTACCGTTCAGCTGGAAGACATTGAAGAACTGCAACCGGATCTCACCTATCGGGAGGAACCGGTGCAGATTATTGATGAGAAGGCCCGAACCACACGCAACCGTACGTTGTGGTTCTACAAGGTTCTGTGGAGTAATCACTCCATGGACGAAGCGAAATGGGAGAGCGAAGAATTCCTTCGCACTAACTACCCCGACTTTCTCACGTCGCATATCCGGTAATTTCCACCGTCCTCTCTCTCATTTTCACCTTATAATCTCGGGACGAGATTCTTTTAAGGGGGGAGGAATGTAAGGGCCTCAGTTTTTGACACCCATTTGTAGTATTCATCCCCACACCACACACCTCATTTGAGGAAGAATGATGAACACAAATGAAGAGCAAGTAACAATTATCAACATGCTCATTAGGGAACAAACTTACACATTGCAAAAGTGGTATTTCCCACATGTGATATAGATGGGCTGGACATAGGAAAAACTCCTACACTTTGCTAAGGATGTCCATGCCAAGTTTCACCCAAATTCAAAACCTTTTTGAGGTCATCTTGGGTATAGATAGGAAGGGGGCAGTTTGAAAACATATTCAAATTCAAACTGTTTTTATACCATGAATTTGAAAGTGGAAGGCATATTCTTACTCAGCACATTTTTGTGAGCTCACACACCAATTTTCACTCCATTTGGAGTTGATCTTGACATGAGCTAAGGGGGAGAAATTCAAACTTTATTTGAATTTCAAACTGAACTTGTGCTGAAATTCATTCAAACCAAACCTCATTTGAACTTTGATCAATTCAAATGGCTCATGGGTGAATAATTTGAATGGCCAAGGGTAGTATAGGATTCACTGTTTACCACAGTTGTTAGGAGTAAATTTCAGAGGTTAAAAGGAGGGGTGGGACCCACAGGTCAGCCTCTGCTTCAACACAAACCGACTGAAACACAGTTCAGTCGGTTCCCGGTTGCAGTGTGTGCGCGCCACCGAGGGGGGCAGCCGGCGCCAGCTCCTGCTGCGCGCCCCAAGCCGGAGACCAGCCGCCGGGCTATTTATTCCCTCCCCGGCGTGCTCCGATCACTCATTCCCCGAGCTGCCGGCATACTCGGCCGTTTTTCCACTGCCATCACCGCCGCTCGAGCTCACGCTTGATCAAGCCGATCACGCGAGCACAGCCTCCTCCACAGCAAAACGGCACCAAGAGATCGTGAGCAACCTCCCAGACTCCGTGTTGGCCTGTGAGCAAGCTTCCTCGAGCTGTACGAGCCATTTCTCCGGCGAGCCGAACATCGCCGCCGGTCGGGCTCCCGTGGACAGCACGGCACAGCCGTTGTCACGTCCTCTTCTCTACACAAGAAAGGTGCGTGATTGTATGTAGATGGAGTAGCCGAAAGCCGTTTGGCGATTGATCAACCCTCGGCCGAGAATTTCCAAATTTACTCTTGATCAGTTCATAAGAACCGAGCTCACCTTCGGGTGAAATTCGTGCTCTATGCACGAAGGTTGGACGAGCTCGTTACCTAGTAGCTTCTACGCACGATAGCGCCCACGCTCGAACTGGAATTAGAGAAAACCATCGAGAATCGGCCATGATATGGCTGTTTTCCCCGCCGCCATGGCTGAACACCTCGGCTCACCGTCGAGAGCCTAGTTGCCGGCATTTCTAGCTTCCACCCAGCCCTGGTTCGGGTTTCCCATGCTCTACTGATGCTCTCCGACCGATTTCCGGTCGATTTGGTGCACGGGAGAGCGGGACCGACCTCACCGGAACCCTAGCAGGTGCTGTCATCGGTGCGCACGGGTTTCCGGTCATCGCCGGCGGCCAGCGACCCCACCATCGAGTCCAGGGGGTCAGTAAAGGGGCAGGCGGCAAGTTTCGGGCCGGGAGTTGGCCAGGAACTCAGTTCCGGCGAGGGTCGCCGGAGAACGCCGCCGCCGCGCAGTTGGCGCGAGGAAGGAGACGACGCACTGTGTGCGGGGCCCACAAGCCAGAGTTTAAACTTTTCCCCGAATTTCAGTTTTAGTTCAAACTTCAAATCCTTATAACTTTGGCTAGAAAGCTCCAAATTGAGTGAACCAAATTTTGCTGGATTCAGCTCTCTGAGTACTTTACAGAAAATCAAGTTTCACTCCCTGAAATTCCTTATTTCTCCAGAATTAATTCCTCAAAGTTTAAACTGTTAGGAATTTTAACTGGAGAATCCTTTGGAGGAAAATCCTGAAATTTTTCTGAGATGTTCACCAAAATATCCTTGAACTACCATAAAAATTTCAGATCCATTTGAGCTCATTTAGTCCACCTAATGGTGTGATTAGTAAAACTGTTCCAGAGAAAATAGAAAATGTTCAGAAACATTTTCAGAATTTTCTCTGAAATTGTTTAGCTCATATCTTTAGTTAGAGACTTCCAAATTAAGTGAGACCAATTCCATTAGAACCCTCTGAAAATCTAGTTTTCAGAAAGTCATAGTTTGTTTCATGAAAATACTTAGAACACCCTAAAAGCCTTTAATTAAGGTCAAGGACATAATTATTTGTGGAGGGCTCAAATGAGCTTTGCTGCAACTAAAACTTGACCATATTTCTGTTTAGGTTGTAACCAAGCCACAGTAAAAGTTTCACAGTCATTAGGTCTGTCTAGCAAAGGTTATAGACTTCACAACTTCAAAGCTAATACAAATGCATTTAAATTGATACATATTGCTCTCATCATGTAGTCGCTAAGGTCGAGGAGGAACCCGAAGTCCTAGACTTCGTTACTCCGGAGGAACAGCTAGCCTACGACCAAGAGCAGCAAGGCAAGCCCCGGTTTGCATTAACCTTTTTATGAATGTTTATTGTTTTGAGCACATCTTTGAATATTGTTCTCTGCATTAGAGTCTTGATTGAAAACCCAACTGCATAGCCAAGAAAACCATGGGTTGGGTTTAGGATGGAAAACCTCGTTAGCCACTGCATTGCTAGGATAGAGTAGGATTCGGTACAAGTCGAGTAGTTGGAACTACTCGCGAGAATAGGCTAGAGGCACATTGCTCGGGTAGAGATAGCACATGATACACATGGCAAGAAAATGAGACCGAGCGGAGAGTAAGGGCAGCAGGACTTTGGGGCCTGTGTGCTGTAGCTCCGTTTGTGTCGATTGAGGACCGAGCCGTGTGCGGGTCTGTTGAACAAGCTAGAACAGTACCGAAGACCTACCGGCTATATGGGAACCGGGAAACTGATGTAACTCGGGTAGCTGGTTATTGAGGCATTGCCCGTCGTTCAGAGGGTAGGTTGAGAGCTCGAGGTGTAAATCGGCTGGCGGCACGGAGATGCGCGTGCAGTGACCTCTTGCTCGGGACGATGGGACCGGTTCAATATTTGGCTAATGGGTGAAAGGTAGTCGCGTACAGCGTCCGTGATGGTTGTTGTAGGCAACATCGAGTACGGGCGTACGTGACGGGTTGTTCGGGTAACCCTGCAGGTGTAAATCGATTATAATCGCCGTCCCTCGCGGTCAGTGAGTACCACTTGTTCACTGTACCGTGACGTAGAAAGAACAGGCTAGTTACATGTTAAAATGTTGCTGATTGAAAGCTGGACATTGATTGTTAATGATATGCTGTAGCTTAGAGCTAATTAAAGTTCTTTTCAACTTTGGGCAAAGTACATGAGAGAAATGCGTTTCTTGTTTGATTGCGGCTCTCTCATGTGCCTTAGCGTAAGGTTCTCCACAACCTGCTGCTAAAACTTGAAAGTAAGGTTCCACTAATTAGGCGAGTCCTTGCAAATGATTTTTACCTCATGCAACCCATTACCCTCATGTAAAAGTTCCATGTTTAGGTGAGACGGGTCAGACTTGCTGAGCCTTCGTGCTCACTGCTTGTGTTTGAAGCTTTTGCAGGGTTCTATGAGGAAGGGACTCCCGAAGAGGAGACGGAACCCCAGGAGGGGAACCCCGTCGAGTGGGAGTCGTGCACGCCGCAGAGTTAGTGTGCGTGTGTGCTAGCAAGGACACGTTCGAGGGCTGAACGTGCACTTGATGCTTAGTCTACGCCCGCGAGTGTAGACTGAACTTATTTTGATGTAAACATGTTCATAAACCTGTTTATGTAATAAAACTTCCGCTTCCGCTTTGCACCTTTGACGTGTGTTATACGGTGCTGTGCAACGCAGCACCCCTCAGCGTGATCCTGGCTCGACAGGACCAATGGGGTCGTGTCAACGCATATGTTTTACATGAAACGATAAGTTTTGCCATGCTTAGATGACATCTTTTCTTATTATTGTGAGCATGTGCTGTCAACTAATCCGATCGTACAACGAGATTCTTTGATCTTGCACCACTGTTCGAGCGCAGCTGCTTCACCCGACCGCGGTTATTGTTCGCGATTATTTGGAGCGCAAGAGACGTGTGGCACATGCAGTCCGGACGGACGGCTACCAGCTGTAGCCACCAGCTGAAGTTGAGCGTCGCTCCGTCGGTGTCAACAGTCAATGCTATTACAAAACATTTGTACTCAACTCGTATACATTTTTATAAGTTAGGCACCACTGTTACTACAACAAAGTTAACTTACAATATTCTATATTTGTTTGTTAACTACCTGCTGACGTAATTGTTATAAAATACACATTTTCTTACACACTATTTACATATATAAGAGATTAAAGTTGAAATTTAAATAATCACGACAAAAAGAGAGAGGACAAGGTACACACATATTGAAGTTCAGTTACAATTTATACTAGCCACAAAAATACGTGGTGCACCATGCTAGTTCCTTATTTACACAGCAGACAGCTTATATTTTACAATATAGCTAAGCAAATATTTTTTTTGAAACAATAGCTAAGCAAACTGCAACACACACACCGTAAGAATAGAAGATTTATGAAATGCAGTGAGCATCGATTTATTAGCTCTGTTTTTAAGAAGAGGCTCCAACTTCAGCACTCCATGCAAGGAAATGCCTCCCGTGCCTTTTCTGCCAGCTCCGGGAATACACGAGTTGGTCGATAGTCTTTGTCGAGGAAAACAATGGTAGCTCTGGCATCCAGTACGAGCTGGCAAGCAAGTATCAAAGTAGTCAGTAATTCAGTAATATGTAAAGATAACGAGGAATACAAATATTTTCCAAACACTCAGCTCATGCACACTAATTCACCTTGCCGTCTGGCACTGTCTCGATCAAGTGCCGCACTACGATTCGCACGCCTTTCATTTTCTCGGGCCACACCTTGACGACGAACCTGTCACCACTCTGGCGGCAACACGAGATAATTTTGAGCTAACATAATAGGTTTGCTGAAATAAACTTCTAGCGCTAATTATGCAGCAGGTATGCATGCAGCCATTCTGGAACGGAGAACATGCGCGTGTGTGTATATATATACATATATACCCTCAAAGGCGCGAAGTACTTGAGGTTTAATTCTGCAGTAGCCATGGCATGGCCCGTAGCTGTCCAGTACTCATCCCCCATCCCAGCGCCATTAAGCAGCATGTCACGAACTGTAATTGCAACCATGTCAAAAAATGCAAGCGTCTTAATAAGACTAGAATTCTGTCCGAGAGTTTCGACACACAGAGAGCTCTGACCATGCTGGATGTAGCTAGGGTAAATCGCGTTATTGACGACGCCATATGAGTCAAGATCATCGTCCTGTACCTGCATCTCGACCTCGAAAACCTTGTCCCCCTTACTGTGTATTCTCATACGACAACATAAATCTGGATAATTTAGTAAGTAGTATTTTGGAGGAATCAAGCAATATATGTTATATGTCGAATAACCTATTAACCTGTTGTTGGTAAGCAGCTGGTTGACCGCGTTGGTAGCCTGAGCATCCTCATGAAACCGGCGGGGTTGCGCAGCGACGACGTGCGCACCTCCCTGGCGACGCCGACGGCCGGTGACGGTGAGCGCCACGCGGTCACAACGGCCGGGTCTGAAGGTCTGCCCGTCTGTAGCGCGTAGCAGAGGGTAGAGGCCGGTGACACTAGGAGCAAGGCTGCCCATCTGTTTTGTGTTGCTGCATGCAATGAGATCGAATAATGTTGGTGGTGTGTTGTACGTTCCTTGCGTGAGTTTTACTGGTAACTGACGATCTCTCGTACTGATCATTGACATAGATGCCCCAAAACTAGAGAAAACTAGTATCTAGACGACTAAAACATAAAATAAGGTAAACAAAGCTGTTTTTTGTTCCTCTCAAACACATGATTGAGTTTTAGTTGAATGAAAATTAACACGTGATAAGCTTAAGAAATAAATCCTGATTGAGGCCAGTACTATATGTTGGGCTATATGTCTACGTCGGAATGACATTACTTTTTGCTAAAGCATCTGTTGGTCCGTATGCAATCGAGATCATGGGTTAGTACTAACCATCTTTGGTATTCAACCGAAGGCTGATAGAATATAGAGCAAAGCACTCAAACTGTAAGGCTGCGTGAGATTTAATTTACCTAGGTTCGGGCCGCTCGAGGTGCAACACCCTGCTCCTGTTGTACCCTAGATTGCTTGTGAACCAGATATGTCGTGAGTACAAGAGCTCAAGGCTTATGACTTCTCCCTTGGGTGCTGCTGCCCCTCTCTTTTTATAACCATTGGGTCAGGCTTATCTCTAACGGGCTGACCTGCTTGATGTGACAAACGGTGTAGCTAGGCTTGGTCCTCCACAAGGGTCCCCCACATCCACATTTGGGCAGGTGGGCATACGAATGATACCACAGTATTCGTGCCCATACTCGTCAATCTCATGAGGAACATCATCCCGAGTGTGACATTAGGGACCTAGCTTCCAGGTCAACTACACATGAGTCCTATCTCCGACGCATGTAATTTACAGAACAACTCACTAGATCAGGTTTTGGTTGTTGTTTTAAAAAGAGGAGGACATAGCTTCCATGCGAAAATCATGCCACCTTTTGGAGATTGACAATTGATATATTTTTTTTCAAGTATGGATGGTGCTCTGCAATAAGTTAAATTAGAATTTTTTTTTGTTACATCTCTACCTTTCATGTGCCGACCTTTTGTTTGGTTGTGGCGTGTGCATCCTATCAGTTAGACACAAATGGCTGGATACATCTACTGATGTATAATGTATGGCCATGATTTTTTATTTTTTTAGAAAGCCTCGGACCATTGCCCCGGTATATATTTATAAGAAGTGAAAGAAAATAGGCCAGGATTTTTCGTTGCTGGATGGAATATAACTTCTTGTTATCTAATAAAAGCCAAGAAATATATATATATAAGAAGAAGAAGCACCGCAGCACAAAAACAAAGGAGCATATATGAGCCTGCATGAACGTTCGTGGTAAGTACAAAATGAGTGGCCAAAACACCGAAGCCTGACACGACGACAGTTTGTTGCAATCCCTTTGCTGCCGCGATCGGTCGGCCTTCTTCCCAGATTTCGCGTAGGACCACAGTCCACAGTCACGTGACTCACGTACTGAAGGTGGTGCCGTCGCTGAAAATTAAGGGATTGGTTAGTGTGCGCTGTATTGAACTTTCCCATACGAAACTTCCAATATCCTGAGGTACCGTTGTACGATCGGATTAGTTGAACTTTTTTTCAAGGGAAAAGCTAAATCACATGTGTTTGAACGGGCCACTGAATTTCATGCATAAGTTTCTTTTTTTTGAAAACTATGTCACTTAACAAAGTCATATGCTTCGTAAGAGTTTTCTGTAAGGACGCATATGTTTTACATGAAACGATAAGTTTCGCCATGCTTCGACGACATGCATCTTTCTTATTGTGAGCATGTGCTGTAGTCAACTAATCCGATCGTACAATAGATCCTTTGATCTTGCACCACTGTTCGAGCGCAGCTGCTTCACCCGGCCGCGGTTATCGTTCGGGATTATTTGGAGCGCAAGGGACGCGGCACATGCAGTCGTCCGGGCGGCTACCTGTGGCCACCAGCTGAAGCTGAGCGTCGAGCCGGTGCACATGGTCTGAGACCGGGGATATGTGGTGGCCGGTGAGGCTGACTAGAGAGAGAAACAGGCACGCCGTTGTCTGCATTTTTCGTGAATCGTTGAGCTTATCATTTGTCAACCTAGGGACATATATAGATAGATTTTTTATGCAAAGTTCAGGGCCCATCGTGCGATTTTTCCTTATTCATTCACTGGTGCAAGCATCGCACTTCTTTCAGTATTTTCACATCAGTTTGTCAAAAGAGAAAAGCAATATAAATACACCTCTAAAGAGCAGATGACTTATTACGAAAACAGTGAAAAGACTATTGGTTTCTTGTTTGGTCCTTCTCAAAGTCTCAGGATGCTTCCTGAATTTTAGCCCTCCTTGCAAGAGAACATGTCCCGTGCTTTCGCTGCCACCTCTGGGAAAACGCGAGTTGGACGGTAGCCCTTGTTGAGGAAAACAATGGTCCCTTCAGCATCCAGCACGAGCTGATATGATCACGAGCGAGTAGCAAGTGTGTTCAGTTTGTTTTGTTGGATCGGAACACTCTGCTAACCATGCATGCGTATCTTACCTTACGGTCTGGCAGCGTCTCGATCAAGTGGCGGATTATCATTCGCACGCCTTTGATCTGCACAGGCCAGATCTTGACGACAAACCTGTCACCGCTCTGGCGGTGTACACACACATATACAGGGTCGGCGTACAATTTGTGAGATTTATTTGTTTGAATTTCTTTTTGTTTCAGAAATTTAGACGAATCGACCGGGAATATATATAATAAATATGTACCCTCAACGGTGTGAAGTACTTGAGGTTTAACTCTGAAACAGCCATGGCTTTGCCCGTCGACGCCCAGCTGTCCGCGCTGATGCCAAGCTTTTCGAGCAGCACGTCACGGCCTGATCGATTCATCAGGAGAGCAAATGGATGAGATACACATGCAGCCAGCATTCTTCATCGGTTAACGAAGTTTCAGAAGAGATGGATCGTGGCAAAGACTGATGGCTGACCGCTGTGGATGTAGCTAGCGTAGATCGCGTTGTTGACGACACCGTACTCGTCAATCTCGTCATCGCGGACCGTCATCTCGATCTCGAAATACTTGTCTTTCCTGCGCGCGGTAATAGGCTCATCACACATCGAGCTTGCACCAGGATTACCGAGAAACAAGAACACGAGTAAAATGTATATATATATATATATATATATATATATATATATATATATATGTGTGTGTGTGGGGCATCCAAGTGTAGCGATCTGGAAGAGGAGGAAGAAGAAGAAGAAGAAGAAGAAGAAGAAGAAGAAGAAGAAGAAGAAGAAGAAGAAGAAGAAGAAGAAGAAGAACCTTGTGCTTGGAGTAAGCTGCATGTTTGAGTCGTTGATTTTGGTTGCATGTTGTTGACCAAGCAGGCAGCTGCTTTCGGGGACAGCGACGGCCGCGCCCTGAAGCCGGCAATATTTCGGCCGCGGGGCGACGCGCGCCGCGGTGACCCTGCCGAGACGTGCTGCCTGGCCGTCGTTGAGCGCTGCTACGCGGTGACCACGGCCGGCGGAGCTGATCACGCTTCCCCCGTCGGCGGCGCGTACCCGTGGGCAGAGACCGGTGGCATGAGGAGCAAGGCTACCGCTGCCGATCAGCTGCTGCATTGCCAAAAAAAACTGGTACGTTCTTGTCTGAATATCTTGGTGGCTGGTGTTAGGTTCCGCAACTGATCATTAAAATGGCCGTGCTTGGCAACTTATATGGTGACGGAGATCAAGACATTGGACCGCAGGCGATGATAACTTTCTCCGTCGTACACAGTCATATTCTCTGAAAAATCCAATCCCGTGTGTGTGAGCCGTCAGATTTGTCATTCTCTGACATAACTAGTCCTGATTGGGCAGCAGGTTTTTAGCTACTGTTTGAGAAATGTGAATCGTCCTAAAGTGTCTTTGGTACGAGCCGCCCACATGGATGCGCTACCATGAGAGTGAATGGTTGGTGGGCCCCAATTCGACATGGGTCCCGCGAGTCATGAACTGCTAAGGGCTTACACTATGTGCAGAAACATTATATTGCGCCTTGATTATTACTAGTGGAGATATATGGGCCGCATTAAAACTAGTCGAGTCCTGAACCAGGGTGTTGAATTCTAGTAGTGTGGTGACGCCTCGCAGACTAACGTATATCTGTGGCGTTGATGCATTACCAATGAGCGCCCAGTTCGGGTCATGGTCAAACCCTAGCCGCCATGTTGCCTATCTTCTATGGAGAGCATGGCGATGATGTCAATAAAGACAGCGACTCGCTACTGTAGATTGGGCGTGGATATATGCTTTGTTAAATTGATAGGAACATGACTGGAGAACAAGTTACAGTGTTCAGTATTCAAGTACTAGTTCAATGTTCAGTGTTCAATGTAGAGGGGCGAACAGTGCTGGTTCAAACAATATTCAAGTAATAGTCCAAAGTCCAAACTGGAGTACAAGTTCACTGTTCAATATTGGACTACCAGTTCAATGTTAGGAACATGTAGAAATGCATCTGAAAAATAAGACCTCCAGTCCTCCACTCTACTTATATTAGTGAAGCCGAACGATCGTTTGGAACTTTCGAAGGGAAAAAGTCAATGTGGATTGGACGTGGATACATGCGATTGGGCTGCAGAGAGGCCTCTCGGTGGCTGGATTTCGCGCCCGCCATCGGACTTCGTGGCCCTGTCGCCGCCGCGCCTCTCTGCCCGTCGGTCATGCCTCGTCGTCCTCGGCCAGGGTGTTGTGCGGAGGACGACAGAGGAGGAATTTTTTTATTTATTTTTGATATTGTTGATAAATAATTTAATATTAATAACATCTAAACTTTTTTTCAAAATTAGGCACCCTATCTGTCGAAGTGTTCGGTCGACACTTCCCCCGGGCCTGCACTGGGCAGCCCGCGGAGGTTCTTTTTTCGGTGGGGCTAGACCCTTGCGGAGAGCTTGAGCGTATGGACGAGTTAGTAAGAGCTTGACACGGCGAGTTTTATGTGGTTCAGGCCGCCAGAGCGTAAAACGCTACGTCCACGACGAGCTATGGAGCTCGCTGTATTGCTTGCTGCTCAGAACCGGAGTCCTGAGCTTGAGGATGAGTTACAGCTTGGGTGTGAATGGCTAGCGTCTGAGTTGCGGGAGTGCGAACCAACAGAGTTCGAACTAACAGGGTTCAAACCCTTGCTAACGTTGCCTACCCGAGTCTTTTATAGTCCAAGGCTCGTGTGGCTTACAAGGGGGGCCCGGGACCCGACAGGTGGCCTCGAGGTGATTTCCTACCAGCTATTATATCTTGGCGCCACCGTCGAAGTCCTCGTCCTGCCGCCCTACCCATGCCGCAGGCTAAGTGTAGCGTGTAGTCGTTGGCGATGGCAGGGGCGGCAGGGCATGTCTTGTCCGGTCTTGTCGCTGTCTTCAATGACCTGCAGCTTCAGACACTGTACGCCTGTCCTGACTGTGACTGGTCACAGTGCCTCCTGACAGGCGTGCGTTAGGCCTCTTCGTCTCGGGAAGGCGCGTGTCTTGAATGCTTTGTACGGTAAAGGCATGGCGCGCCTTTACTCCTGCTGCCTACCGCGCCGGTCGGCAGCACTGTTCTGTTGGCCACATGTCAGACCCGGAGCCCTCCTGTGAGGAGGGGGGAGCTCCGGCTCCGCTGGACACGTGGAGCCTTCGGAGCTCACCCCCTCGGAGGGGGCGAGGTCCGGTCTTCCGGGCCACGTGGCAGGCTCGGAGCTATCCTTTGAGGAGAGGAGAGCCCCGGCCCTGCCGGACACGTGGTGCCTTCGGAGCTCGCCCTTGCGGAGGGGGCGAGGTCCGGCCTCCTGGGCCACGCGGCAAGCCCGGAGCTATCCTCCGTGGGGAGGGGAGCTCCGACCCCGCTGGACACGTGGCGCCTTCAAACCTCGCCCCTGCAGAGGGAGCGAGGTCCTTAGGAAGTTTTACCCTGTGCGCGGGGGTACCCGGTATTGAGGGTACCGACAGTGGCCCCCGAGCTCACCTCGGGGGAGGTAACGAGCCCGAGGTGGGGCCTTCTCCTACCCGCGCACTTTCTTGTCTTGAGTACTCCCTGTGCTGGCAGGGTCTTGACGGCTTCACAGTTTAGCCTCTGAGGAGAGGGTGAAGCCTAGAATCGGAGCTCAGCCCTTGTGAAAGGGGGAGGTCCGGCTTCGGAGCTCGCCTATGAGAAGAGGGGTGGTCCGGGAAGTCATCGGAGCTCAGGCCCTCGAAGGGCGTGAGATCCGGCATCAGGGCTCGCCTCTGAAAGGAGGGCGAGGGCTGGCATCGGAGCTCGGCCCAGCTGTGGGGGCGGAGCTCCGGAAGTCATTGGAGCTCAGGCCAGCGAAGGGCGTGAGGTCCGGCATCAGCGCTCGCCTCTGAAAGGAGGGCGAGGGCTGGCCGCGGAGCTCGGCCCAGCTGCGGGGGCGGAGGTCCGGAAGTCATGGCTGCAGGGCCGCCGGGACTGCCTAGCTTCGAGGCACTGGTTCAACCCCCTTCGCCCGGCTCGGCGGGCCGGGCTGTGGACCGCAGCAACGTCCTCTCGAAGACTCCTTCGGGCGCAGGGGCTCCGATGGAGGCCTCCGTTGAGAGGTTGTCAGCTGCGGCCTTGCCAGCGCGCGGTACATGGCGCAGGTCCAAGGCGAGGAAGTCTTTCTCCAACATCCGCACGTGGAGCAGATAAGCAGCTAGCTGTGGGTCATTGCAGGGGCATTCACCCTTAACTTGCTTGATAACTAGCTGGATGAAGGAGCGCAGTGATTCCCCAGGTTGTTGCTTGATGGCGTGGAGGTCAAGCTCCGTGCCGGGACGGCTGTAGGAGCTGCCGAAGTTGGCGATGAACTGCCGGCAGAGCTCTCCCCAGGAAGTTATGGAACCCTGAGGGAGGTTCATGAGCCAAGACTGGGCCGGGCCGGTCAAGGCGACGGGGAAGTAGTTGGCCATGACAGCCTCATCCCCTCCTGCGGCAAGTACGGCGGTGGAGTAGATCTGGAGGAACTCCGTCGGGTTGACGCTGCCGTCGTACTTCTCGGGCAGGTGCGGCCGGAACTTGCGCGGCCACCTCGCAAAGCGAAGGTGGTGTGCCAGGGCAGCACATCCTGCCCCTGTTGTCGCAGGTGTTGGTGCCGCGAACGCTTGGTTCGCCGTCGGCACAGTGTATCCCGGTATGGGCAAGGCAGCTCCATAGACCGGGGGCGCCGTTTGCAGGGCTTATGGTTGTGGCATATGCTGCGCGGCATATGCCTGGGGCAGAGATCGCGTGGCAAAGATCTGCTCTTCAGGCTGGGTCGAGGGCGACGTCATGCTGTCGCCAGCCTCTTGGTTGCGACGCCTTTCCCGACGTCTCTCGAGGTACACCCGGGCATCCTGGCCCAAGTGGCACCGTTCCAGCTCTGTCCTCAGGTCCGTCGACGAAAGCCTGGTGGAGCTGGAACCCGCCGTCTGCCCGTCAACCGTTGGCGTGCGCGTCAGTGACACTGCCGGTTGACCAGAGTGTCGTCCCCACCGAAGTCGAGGGTTTGCGGCGGCGACGACGAGGTGGTCTACCTCACGTATCCACTGCTAGGTTGCTGAATGAGGTGCGTCCCCAGTAGGTGGATTGCGCAGTAGCGCTCTTGCTGCAGCTAGTGCACCCCTGTGGGGTACGCTTAGAGCTGCAGAAGATCTCACGTTGGTTGGCGCCTGCATTGCTGGAGTCGGCGTTGCCGGAGTTGGCTGCTGGCTACCAGCTTGCACCGACACACTCCGTCCTGAGTGCGTCGACACGTATTCCCCGCTGGTCACGGTTAGCCGTGAACGCGGGGGAGGAAAGTTTGCCGCTGAAGGAAGCTTGGTCATCTTTGTCGGCGGAAACTTCGCGCAAGGGAAAAGCCCGCTACCTGGCGCGCCAAATGTCGAAGTGTTCGGTCGACACTTCCCCCGGGCCTGCACTGGGCAGCCCGCGGAGGTTCTTTTTTCGGTGGGGCTAGACCCTTGCGGAGATTTTGAGCGTATGGACGAGTTAGTAAGAGCTTGACACGGCGAGTTTTACGTGGTTCAGGCCGCCGGAGCGTAAAACCCTATGTTCACGGCGAGCTATGGAGCTCGCTGTATTGCTTGCTGCTCAGAACCGGAGTCCTGAGCTTGAGGATGAGTTATAGCTTGGGTGTGAATGGCTAGCGTCTGAGTTGCGGGAGTGCGAACCAACAGAGTTCGAACCAACAGGGTTCGAACCCTTGCTAACGTTGCCTACCCGAGCCTTTTATAGTCCAAGGCTTGTGTGTCTTACAAGGGGGGCCCGGGACCCGACAGATGGCCTCGGGGTGATTTCCTACCAGCTATTATATCTTGGCGCCACCGTCGAAGTCCTCGTCCTGCCGCCCTACCCATGCCGTAGGCTAAGTGTAGCGTGTAGTCGTTGGCGATGGCAGGGGCGGCAGGGCATGTCTTGTCCGGTCTTGTCGCTGCCTTCAATGGCTTGCAGCTTCAGACACTGTACGCCTGTCCTGACTATGACTGGTCACAGCGCCTCCTGACAGGCGTGCGCTGCGCCTCTTCGTCTCGGGAAGGCGCGGGTCTTGAATGCTTTGTACGGTAAAGGCATGGCGCGCCTTTACTCCCGCTGCCTACCGCGCCGGTCGGTAGCACTGTTCTGCTAGCCACGTGTCGGACGCGGAGCCCTCCTCTCAGGAGGGGGGGGGAGCTCCGGCTCCGCTGGACACGTGGAGCCTTCGGAGCTCACCCCCACGGAGGGGGCGAGGTCCGGTCTTCCGGGCCATGTGGCAGGCTTGGAGCTATCCTTTGAGGAGAGGAGAACCCCGGCCCTGCCGGACACGTGGTGCCTTTGGAGCTCGCCCTTGCGGAGGGGGCGAGGTCCGGCCTCCTGGGCCACGCGGCAGGCCCGGAGCTATCCTCCGTGGGGAGGGGAGCTCCGGCCCCGCTGGACACGTGGCGCCTTCAAACCTCGCCCCTGCAGAGGGAGCGAGGTCCTTAGGAAGTTTTACCCTGTGCGCTGGGTACCCGGTATTGAGGGTACCGACAGTGGCCCCCGGGCTCACCTCGGGGGAGGTAATGAGCCCGAGGTGGGGCCTTCTCCTACC
Source organism: Neostapfia colusana (assembly GCA_030760725.1). NCBI lineage: Eukaryota > Viridiplantae > Streptophyta > Magnoliopsida > Poales > Poaceae > Neostapfia > Neostapfia colusana. The sequence continues at coordinate 58,997,736 of JASWHV010000019.1, forward strand.
CGCACACTTTCTTGTCTTGAGTACTCCCTGTGCTGGCAGGGTCTTGACGGCTTCGGAGTTCAGCCTCTAAGGAGAGGGTGAAGCCTAGAATCGGAGCTCAACCCTTGTGAAAGGGGGAGGTCCGGCTTCGGAGCTCGCCTCTGAGAAGAGGGGTGGTCCGGGAAGTCATCGGAGCTCAGGCCCTCGAAGGGCGTGAGGTCCGGCATCAGGGCTCGCCTCTGAAAGGAGGGCGAGGGCTGGCATCGGAACTCGGCCCAGCTGTGGGGGCGGAGCTCCGGAAGTCATCAGAGCTCAGGCCAGCGAAGGGCGTGAGGTCCGGCATCAGCGCTCACCTCTGAAAGGAGGGCGAGGGCTGGCCGCGGAGCTCGGCCCAGCTACGGGGGCGGAGGTCCGAAAGTCATCGGAGCTCAGGCCAGCGAAGGGCGTGAGGTCCGGAGGTCATCGGAGCTCAGGCCAGCGAAGGGCGTGAGGTCCGGCATCAGCGCTCGCCACTGAAAGGAGGGCGAGGGCTGGCCTCGGAGCTCAGCCCATCTGCGAGGGCGGAGGTCCGGAAGTCATCGGAGCTCAGGCCAGCGAAGGGCGTGAGGTCCAGAGGTCATCGGAGCTTGGGCCAGCGAAGGGCGTGAGGTCCGGCATCAGCGCTCGCCTCTGAAAGGAGGGCGAGGGCTGGCCTCGGAGCTTGGCCCAACTGTGGGGGGCGGAGGTCCAAAGTCATCGAAGCTCAGGCCAGCGAAGGGCGTGAGGTCCGGCATCAGCGCTCGCCTCTGAAAGGAGGGTGAGGGCTGGCCTCGGAGCTTGGCCCAGCTGTGGGGGGCGGAGGTCCAGAAGTCATCGGAGCTCAGGCCAGCAAAGGGCGTGAGGTCCGGCCTCAGCGCTCGCCTCTGAAAGGAGGGCGAGGGCTAGCCTCGGAGCTCGGCCTAGCTGCGGGGGCGGAGGTCCGGAAGTCATCGGAGCTCAGGCCAGCGAAGGGCGTGAGGTCCGGAGGTCATCGGAGCTCAGACCAGCGAAGGGCGTGAGGTCCGGCATCAGCGCTCGCCTCTGAAAGGAGGGCGAGGGCTGGCATCGGAGCTTGGCCCAGCTGTGGGGGCGGAGGTCCAGAAGTCATCGGAGCTCAGGCCAGCGAAGGGCGTGAGGTCCGGCATCAGCGCTCGCCTTTGAAAGGAGGGCGAGGGCTGGCCTCGGAGCTCGGCCCAGCTGTGGGGGCGGAGTCCGAAAGTCATCGGAGCTCAGGCCAGCGAAGGGCGTGAGGTCCGGAGGTCATCCGAGCTCAGGCCAGCGAAGGGCGTGAAGTCCGGCATCAGCGCTCGCCATTGAAAGGAGGGCGAGGGCTAGCCTCGGAGCTCGGCCCAGCTGCGAGGGCGGAGGTCCGGAAGTCATCGGAGCTCAGGCCAGCGAAGGGCGTGAGGTCCGGCATCAGCGCTCGCCTCTGAAAGGAGGGCGAGAGCTGGCCTCGGAGCTCGGCCTTGCTGTGGAGGCGGAGTCCGGCACTGCTCAGTGGTCCCCCCTTTCCTATCCCTTAGTCTCATTTGGCTTACTGTCCCAGGCCGAAATACGGGGCTTGGGTAATCCAGTGCACTTGGTCCCGGAGGTCTGGCCCCAGCCCCAGTCAGGGTGTAACCGTCCGGCCCCCTGGTACTCAGACCGTAGCGCCGGGGAGCAGAGTGCGCATGCTTTGGGTGCAAGACCGGGCAAAGCAATTCTCCTGACCCCCCGGTCTAGCGTAGGTCTTTTCTCGGAGGAGACCAACTGGCGGTTCAGTACCCTTACAGGGGGAGATCCAAAAAGCCACCGGGCCTCTGGCAGGTACCCCAAGCACTACCGCCTTCGGCAGGACGGTAAATATCGACTATGCATGAGAGCAGGAAAGAGGAACCGAGTGTACAATGGACGCACACTGTCTAGAGCGTGGGGAGGTGTTCATATAAATTAATGCGTAATTTAAATAAACACCTAAGTAAGCATGGTGAACTTACTGGGGTAGCGTTGGAGCGCCTGTCTTCACGCAGAGCGGGTCATGCGTGGCTTCGTCGTACGCCGGACACGGGGGGACCCCCATGGCGATCTCAGGGGGAAGCATGGCTTCGGCCCCGCATACCATGTGGAAGGGTAGTTCCCGTGACTCGGCCCTGGGAAGTCCGGCTGGCCCTCGACATGGAGGAGCCGGTATCCCCCGACGGCTCTGGGTGCGCGTCTGCACCGGTTGTGTGGGTCTGCTTGGCGTGGACCTGGCACGCATTGCATCCCTAACCGGTTTAACGGTGTCCAGGTGGCTCTCGGTCAGTAGGAGCCATGCCGGGTGGCTTAACCGACAAGCGTGCGGGACGATGAGCGTTCCCAGCACTCGCCTCCATGGACTACTGCGAGCTAGTCGCAGCCTTCCTCCTGGGTTATGCACCGCCATAGGATGTCATGGCGCCACGCCAGTAAAGATACCAGCGCGTAGCACTTAGCCATCCGCACCACCCGTTCAGCGAATGCACGTTCGTCAGGAAGGATGTCCTTCAAGGAGTCCCGGACCTCCGTGGTCCATGCATCGGGACTACTTGAGCTTCTGGATCTTGAGCGCTGGGTTGCACGGAGTCCCCAGTGACGCTTACGATCCTTTGGCGGCATCCATGGCTGCAGGGCCGCCGAGACTGCCTAGCTTCGAGGCACTGGTTCAGCCCCCTTCGCCTGGCTCGGCGGGCCGGGCTGTGGACCGCAGCAACGTCCTCTCGAAGACTCCTTCGAGCGCAGGGGCTCCGATGGAGGCCTCCGTTGAGAGGTTGTCAGCTGCGGCCTTGCCAGCGCGCGGTACATGGCGCAGGTCCAAGGCGAGGAAGTCTTTCTCCAACATCCGCACGTGGAGCAGATAAGCAGCTAGCTGTGGGTCATTGTAGGGGCATTCACCCTTAACTTGCTTGATAACTAGCTGGGAGTCGCCCTGCGCCAACAACTGGCGAGCGCCCAGAGACAGAACTGTCTTTTAGGCCAAAGATGAGTGCTTCATACTCCGCCAAGTTGTTGGTTGTCTTGGAATTGAGACGCACCATGTACCCAGACTGCTCCCCCGATGGCATGAGAAGCAGTACGCCGGCACCGGCCCCCTGCTTTCGCGAGGAGCCGTCGAAGAAGAGTGTCCAGTGAGGCCCGGTGAAGACCGGAGCTCGGTACTTTGGTTCACCGTCTTCACGGCCCCCTGGGTCAGCCTTCGTTGGCGTCCACTCAGCCACGAAGTCAACCAGTGCTTGGCTCTTGGCTGTCTGACGTGGTCGGGAGCTCAGCTTGAACTTCCGCTGTCTTCGGGCTGTCTTCCGGCTTTGGAAGCTGGCAGTGAGTGCCAATTCCGCCCTTCGGCTGCTCTGGCGCACTTGTCCGCTAGGCTGAAGAGCTCAGAGGCATCGCAGACCTCTCTGGTCGCAAGCTTCTCAAGCATCTTCTCATCCCGGACACCCTGCCGGAACGCCACCACCACAGAAGCACTTCGAATGTGCGGGATGGTGTTGCATACCTGGGAGAACCGCTGGATGAAGGAGCGCAGTGATTCCCCAGGTTGTTGCTTGATGGCGTGGAGGTCAAGCTCCATGTCGGGACGGCAGTAGGAGCTGCCAAAGTTGGCGATGAACTGCCGGCAGAGCTCTCCCCAGGAAGTTATGGAACCCTGAGGGAGGTTCATGAGCCAAGACTGGGCCGGGCCGGTCAAGGCGACGGGGAAGTAGTTAGCCATGACAGCCTCATCCCCTCCTGCGACAAGTACGGCGGTGGAGTAGATCTGGAGGAATTCCGCCGGGTTGACGCTGCCGTCGTACTTCTCGGGCAAGTGCGGCCGGAACTTGCGCGGCCACCTCGCAAAGCGAAGGTGGGGTGCCAGGGCCGCACATCCAGCCCCTGTTGTCACAGGTGTTGGTGACGCGAACGCTTGGTTCGCCGTCGGCACAGTGTATCCCGGTATGGGAAGGCAGCTCCATAGACCGGGGGCGCCGTTTGCAGGGCATATGGTTGTGGCATATGCTGCGCGGCATATGCCTGGGGCAGAGATCGCGTGGCTTAGATCTACCCTTCAGGCTGGGTCGAGGCCAACGTCATGCTGTCGCCAGCCTCTTGGTTGCGACGCCTTTCCCGACGTCGCTCGAGGTACACTCGGGCATCCTGGCCCAAGTGGCACCGTTCCAGCTCTGTCCTCAGGTCCGTCGACGAAAGCCTGGTGGAGCTGGAACCCGCCGTGTGCCCGTCAACCGTTGGCGTGCGCGTCAGCGACACTGCCGGTTGACCGGAGTGTCGTCCCCGCCGAAGTCGAGGGTTTGCGGCGGCGACGACGAGGCGGTCTACCTCACGTATCCACTGCTGGGTTGCTGAATGAGGTGCGTCCCCAGCAGGTAGATTGCGCAGTAGCGCTCTTGCTGCAGCTAGTGCACCCCTGTGGGGTACGTTTAGAGCTGCAGAAGATCTCACGCTGGTTGGCGCCTGCATTGCCGGAGTCGGCGTTGCCGGAGTCGGCTGCTGGCTACCAGCTTGCGCCGACACACTCCGTCCTGAGTGCGTCGACACGTATTCCCCGCTGGTCTTGGTTCGCCGTGAACGCGGGGGAGGAGAGTTTGCCGCTGAAGGAAGCTTGGTCATCTTCGTCGGTAGAAACTCGTCGCGCAAGGGAAAAGCCCCCTACCTGGCGTGCCAAATGTCGAAGTGTTCGGTCGACACTTCCCCCGGGCCTACACTGGGCAGCCCGCGGAGGTTCTTTTTTCGGTGGGGCTAGACCCTTGCGGAGAGCTTGAGCGTATGGACGAGTTAGTAAGAGCTTGACACGGCGAGTTTTACGTGGTTCAGGCCGCCGGAGCGAAAACCCTACGTCCACGATGAGCTATGGAGCTCGCTGTATTCCTTGCTGCTCAGAACCGGAGTCCTGAGCTTGAGGATGAGTTACAGCTTGGGTGTGAATGGCTAGCGTCTGAGTTGCGGGAGTGCGAACAAACAGAGTTCGAACCAACATGGTTCGAACCCTTGCTAACGTTGCCTACCCGAGCCTTTTATAGTCCAAGGCTTGTGTGGCTTACAAGGGGGGCCCGGGACCGGACAGATGGCCTCGGGGTGATTTCCTACCAGCTATTATATCTTGGCGCCACCGTCGAAGTCCTCGTCCTGCCGCCCTACCCATGCCGCAGGCTAAGTGTAGCGTGTAGTCGTTGGCAGGCGGCAGGGCATGTCTTGTCCGGTCTTGTCGCTGCCTTCAATGGCCTGCAGCTTCAGACACTGTACGCCTGTCCTGACTGTGACTAGTCACAGCGCCTCCTGACAGGCGTGTGCTGCGCCTCTTCGTCTCGGGAAGGCGCGGGTCTTGAATGCTTTGTACGGTAAAGGCATGGCGCGCCTTTACTCTCGCTGCCTACCGCGCCGGTCGGCAGCACTGTTCTGCTGGCCACGTGTCGGACCCGGAGCCCTCCTGTGAGGAGGGGGGGGAGCTCCGGCTCCGCTGGACACGTGGAGCCTTCGGAGCTCACCCCCGAGGAGGGGGCGAGGTCCGGTCTTCCGGGCCACGTGGCAGGCTCGGAGCTATCCTTTGAGGAGAGGAGAGCCCCGGCCCTGCCGGACACGTGGTGCCTTCGGAGCTCGCCCTTGCGGAGGGGGCGAGGTCCGGCCTCCTGGGCCACGCGGCAGGCCCGGAGCTATCCTCCGTGAGGAGGGGAGCTCCGGCCCCGCTGGACACGTGGCGCCTTCAAACCTCGCCCCTGCAGAGGGAGCGAGGTCCTTAGGAAGTTTTACCCTGTGTGCGGGGGTACCCGGTATTGAGGGTACCGACACTATCGTTCACGGTGTGGACGATTTGTCCACGTGGACACTCTGTCGTCCATGCTGTGGACGATTGAGCCACGTATGCAGCCCTGTCGTCCACAAATGTGGACGACAGGCCACGAAGGCAAGATTGCTCTCTGCACCAAATATTATAAGATTAGGTTTTTAACATCCATTTAAAAATACTTAGAGAAACTCCGCCTATGTTGTGATAGGCTTGGCGAGCCAACAACTACACTTAGTCATTCTCATGGAAATGAGAACCAATAGAAATTCGTCGGGGCGTAACCCTCTTAGCGACGCGCCATATCGGAACCCGGGTATGGTGTTAAGTGGGCAAGGGCCGGATCGCCACCGCCTTAGTGGCACGCCATATCGGAACCCGGATATGGTGTTAAATGAGCAAGGGCTGGATCGCCACCACCTTAGTGGCGCGCTACATCATCGCCCGGATGTAGTGATAAGTGAGCAAGGGTCTTTGCATCTTACTCGACGGGTGCAAAGCGTAAGGAAGCTAGCCGAGAAACATAGATTTCGGGTGGGTAGTTGAAATGTAGGATCCTTGACGGGGAAGCTACGTGAGTTAGTAGATGTTGCTATTAAAAGACGAGTAAATATCCTTTGTGTACAAGAGACTAGATGGGCGGGTCAAAAGGCGAGAGAAGTCGAGAATACCGGTTTCAAGCTTTGGTATTCTGGTTCGGCTGGGACTAGGAATGGCGTAGGTGTTCTAATAGATAAGAGTCTTAAAGATGGAGTAGTGGATGTTCGAAGACGAGGGGATAGGATCATCTTAATCAAGATAGTAATTAGGGACATTGTCTTGAACGTCATTAGTGCTTATGCCCCACAAGTCGGGCTCAACATGAGTGCTAAGAGGCAATTTTGAGAGGACTTGGAGGATATGGTTAGTAGTGTACCCATAACCGAGAAACTCCTCATAGGGGGAGATCTCAATAGTCATGTGGGTGCAACTAACCTAGGATTTGAGGGAGTACATGGAGGTTTTGGATGCGGCGATAGAAATCAAGAGGGTAAGGACATCCTAGACTTTGCCGTAGCCTATGATCTGTTGATAGCTAACACCCTCTTTAGGAAGAGGCAATCTCACCTAGTGACCTTTAGTAGTGTCCAACACTCTAGCCAGATTGACTTTGTCCTCACTAGGAGAAAGGATAGACGGGAGTGTCTAGATTGTAAGGTGATCCCGGGGGAGTGTGTTGTGACACAACATAAGCTTGTGGTAGCTGACTTTCGCTTCCATACATGTTCTTTGCGGGACAAAGGTGTCAAAATCACAAGAACAAAGTGGTGGAAGTTGAAGGGAGAATCACAAGAATCCTTTAAAAATAGGGTGATCACAGAAGGACTCTGGGCAGAAAATGGAGATGCAGATAGTATGTGGATAAAGATGGCAACTTGCATTAGGAAGGTAGCTAGTGAGGTGTTCGGTGTGACAAAGGGAAAGAAACTTGTAGATAAAGACACTTGGTGATGGAATGAGGATGTACAAAAGGCCATTAAGGAGAAGAAGGAGTGTTACAAGAGTTAGCATAATGATAGAAGCGCAAGCAACATGCTTAAGTATAAAGGGGCTAAGAAGAATGCAAGGCGAGTTGTGAGTAAGGCAAGAGGACAGGCCTATGATAAGTTATATGAGAGACTAGAGACAAAAGAAGGTGAAAAGGACATATACAAGGTAGCAAAAATCCGTGAGAGAAAGATGAGGGATCTCAATCAAGTTAAATGCATCAAAGATGAGACTGAGAGCATTCTAGTGAAGGATGAATAGATTAAGAATAGATGGCGTGATTACTTTAATGGGCTATTCAATGATGAGAATGGGAGCACTATGGTTGAGTTGGATGACTCCTTTGATGACTCCAACAGGCGGTTCGTGCGGAGGATACAAGAGTTTGAGGTTAAGGAGGCCTTAAAAAGGATGAAAGGAGGAAAGACCCTCGGCCCTGACGATGTCCCTATTGAGGTGTGGAGATGTCTTGGGGACGTGGCAATAGTATGGCTCACAAAGCTATTCAACCACATTTTTCGGTCAAACAAGATGCCTGAAGAATGGAGGAAAAGTATATTAGTACCTATCTTCAAAAATAAAGGAGATATTCAAAGTTGTACTAATTATCGAGGTATTAAGCTTATGAGTCATACTATGAAGCTTTGGGATAGAGTGATTGAACACCGCCTGAGGAAAGTGACCAGTGTCACTAAAAACCAGTTTGGTTTTATGCCTGGGAGGTCTACAATGGAGGCGATTTTCTTGCTTTGTCAGCTTATGAAGAGATATAGGGAGCAGAAGAAGGACTTGCATATGGTGTTCATCGACTTGGAGAAGGCGTACGACAAGATACCAAGGTCAGTCATGTGGTGGGCACTAGAGAAACATAAAGTGCCAACAAAGTACATTACCCGTATCAAGGATATATACAATAATGTTAGGACAAGTGTGCGAGTAAGTGATAGTGAGACTGATGCATTTCCTATCACGGTAGGACTACATCAAGGATCATCTTTGAGCCCATACATCTTTTCCTTGGTGATGGATGAGGTGTCGAAGGATATACAAGGGGATATCCCTTGATGCATGCACTTTGCTGATGATGTAGTGCTGGTAGATGAAACTAGAGATGGTGTTGATAAGAAATTAGAGTTATGGAGACAAACCTTAGAGTCCAAGGGGTTTAGTCTTAGTAGGACCAAAATCGAGTATATGAGGTGTGACTTTAGTGGTGTTGGTCGTGACGAGGGAAATGTTAGTCTACAAGGACAAATAGTACCTAGAAGAGACTCTTTCCGATACTTAGGATCAATGCTACAAAGCAATGGCGATATTGATGAGGATGTTTGCCACAGGATCAAGGTAGGGTGGATGAAATGGCGACAAGCCTCTGGAATCCTATGTGATAGGAAAGTCCCACAAAAGCTAAAGGGAAGTTCTATAGGACGGTGATCAGACCCGCGATGCTCTATGGGGCGGAATGTTGGCCAACTAAACGGCAACATGTCCAACAAATGAGTGTCGCAGAGATGCGCATGCTGCGGTGGATGTGCGGGCACACGAGAAGAGACCGAATAAGGAATGAGGTGATTCGTGATAAGGTAGGGGTGGTGCCGATTGAAGAGAAGTTAGTCCAACATCGACTTAGGTGGTTTGGACATATCCAACGGAGACCTCCAGAAGCACCGGTTAACAGTGGGATTTTAAGAGGTAGAGAAAATATTAGGAGGGGTAGAGGACGACCAAGGTTGACGTGGGAGGATGCGGTAAAACGAGATTTGAGAGATTGGAATGTATCGAGAGACTTAGCTGATGATAGGACCGCATGGAAAGTAGCAATTCATGTGCCAGAATCGTAGTCTTGTTTTTTCTTTTTTCTTTTCTCTTTTTCTTTTTCTTTTTTTCTTTTTCCTTTTTTCTTTTTCTTTTTTTTTCATTTTTTCATTTTTTCTTTTTTTTCCTTTTTTTTCTTTTTTCCTTGTTCTTATATCTCTTCCTCTCTTTTACTTCATTGATATTGGGTTTCATGTCTAGCCGACCCCAACAGGCTTGGGATAAAGGCTTGGTTGTTGTTAAAAATACTTAGAGACATTTTTACAAATTGTTTTTATAGAATTTAATGTAATGTGTTATGATTTTATCTAAGTTGTTTAATTTGACTTTTGTTTAATAGATTTTATGTTACGTAATTTTGAATTATGTAACATGATCACAAATTTGATTATTTCATGTTATGAAAGTAAATGTTACTAAATTTAGCAAAATAACAGGAGCACTTGATTTAAAACATTCTTCATTGGATACATTACAAGGTTTATTAAATAGCAAATATAGATTCTACTGAGTGCAATGGGGATATTTTCCCTTGCGCAATGCATCCGGCCCGGCATCCCTTGCGCGACGTGCTCTCTCGCGTAAGCGCTCCCGTTCATCCTCTTTCGCTTGGCGAGCAATGTGTTCTTCCTCCTGAGCCTAGCGACGATACTTTTCGTCGATTCTTTGAAGATCTTCCTGACGTTTGCGCCGACGCTCCGCCTGTTCACCCGCCTCCTTCCTCTCCTACTCAACCCGCTTTTCGAACTCCATCTCGTAGTGGAACTTGTCCGAGACAACTCTATGCATCACGTACGTACTCAACGTTTTCCGTTGTTTGTTCGTTGTCGATGTACCGTGTGAACTCACAGAGGGGCAGTGGAGACTACATGATTGATTATGTGTTGTTATGAAGATTAGAGCTAAAATACGAATACAATATTCATAGATCTGTGAAGTAAACATGTTACCTGACGTCTACCATTAGGGAATAATGGTGTGGTCCTATGCGGGGGATCATATTCATAGTTGTTGCACATCCAGAGTCTCAAACCGTAAGTGACTCCTATCCTTAAATATTTTACGAACCGACAATCAGTACCACATAGACACATTGGCGGTTGTAATCCCTCTGGAACACGAACTCTTTCTTTTGGTTTGGTGGTGAGTACGGTGAGTCCATGTCCGCGAGAGTTGGGTCTATGAAGTGTGGTTGTGGTGAATGTCCAGAGTGCTCTTAAATACACAATCAAAGATAGACGATTCGTCCACGAGGTGGACGATTCGTCTAGTAGGTGGACGAGTCGTCTAGTACGTGGACGACTAGTACATCAGTTGTATGACTCGTCCAACAGTTAGACGAGTTGTCCAGTATGTGGACGACAAGTCCATCAGCGGTACGTCCAGTCCATCAGTTGTACAACTCGTCCATCAACTGTATGACTCGTCCATCACGTGCACGAGTCGTCCACCAGGTGGACGAGTTGTTCAGTAGGTGGACGACTAGTCCATCACTTGTAATACTCGTCTATCAATTGTTTGACTCGTCTATCAGTTGTACGAGTCGTCTATTAGGTGGACGAGTCGTCCAGCTAAAAGTCTCTATTGATTTTTAGCAAAATAGGTAATTTGTATTTCGAACCACTAATACAGATTCATTTCACTTTAGTGCGAACATCATAAAACAATAGTAGTTACTCTCGTCCATATTTATTAAAATCTGAAGTAGAAGATCATACATTACAAGGATACATTACGAGCATACATGTTGCTCTACATTAGTGAAACCTAGTTTAACGGTTATGGTTTGGCTTGTGGTGAGGACATTCGTAATCCCTATTGTCGCAGACGGGCCTAGCACCTATGTACTCGAATAGCTATGACTCCATTTCCGCTAGTTCACCAACCATCTCTCGGTTTCGATCATGTAAATATTTAATGTAATCTTCAGTTGACTTGATTGGCGGTGGGTCAACCCAGAGTGTGTATCTGCAGTTATCATCATCGAAGTAGCACTAGTTAAAAAGCAAAAAGGGTCAAAAAATGACAATATTGCAGTGAAAAAATAATATGTATTTTGAACTTACTCCACCGTTAGGACAACGAAAAAATCGATGACTGTTGCTCTCCCTTCCATCCTTCATTTGCACAACACAATCAAGGCCACAACGACATTTGGGTCACTCTTCTTTCGTGCTATCACATTGACGAAGAGGATTGACACCAAAATCAGTCTTGCTTAGAATCGGGAATCTGTCTACCGGTGGTTCATACCAATCAGGACTACCCACCAAGTAGTCGGGACGCACGGATCTAATGTTTTCCACTCCTGTCCTACCATAACCTCTGCTCGCTATTATTTTAGTACTCTCTTCGCTCACGCTCAGCTCGTAATGGTGATCCTTCAAGCCGCTACGACTTTTATAGGGCTAATATCGTCCACCCCATGGACGACTCGTTTACTATATGGACGAGTCGTCCACGTCATTATCAGGAACACTTTGTTTATTTGTAGTTGGGTGTTTTGGTACTAAAAGAGTTATTATTTATAACATAAAGTAACATGCAAAAAGTAGAGATATAAATTAATTATTGTAAAAGAATGATACATAGAGTGAAACAAAAACCAAAAATAAATTACACAATACATCAATGCCTAGCACGCTTTGTACGTGCACCCCTACCAGCCCTACGCGCCGCTCGTACGTGCTCTGCACCGTAAGTCAGCGGATCTGGGGGTTCCTGAGCCTAGGAGGCGCTGGCGGGTCGCGTCGTCCATCGGTTGCGTCGGCTCCGGAGCTCCTTGCGTCTGAGAAAGCGTGTCCGCCATAGAATCGGCGACATACGCTTCCCAGTCAAAGAGGACTCCCAAATCCTGCTGCGTCGCATCATAACCGTAAGACGGGGCCTCAAAACCTACAAAAAATATTATTTGTCAGATTTATGAATATCTATTAACATTAATAATATCAATTAAACTGACACGTACCACTGCACCAGTTGGATGTCCCAACAATATCACGGGGACACGTAGGACGAACGCAGGACGTCGAAGGCACTGCACAGAAAACAATATTAATTACTCTGTTGAACCTATTTGTAGAAATCAATAGTCTATCTATGTCGTACCTGGCGGTGGAACAGTCGTCGCCGGTGCGAAGAACGACTGCTGTACGGAGGAGTCTTGATGACAAGACTCCGTGCACGAGAGAGACATATGCTTCATGGTGTCGACGATGTCATTATGCATTTTCTTTCACGCCGTTGCGTTCTCTTGTGCCAAGATGTGCAAGCCTTGCTCCTCCCTTTGGACCATAGCCCTCGCATCGATCTCGGCACTTCTAAGCATCTGAAACTGTAAACAAAAAATGTAAGTAATACAAATTATAAGAAACTTACGCAACTCAGAAAATAGTAATACGAAACTTACTGCTAGTAAAGTATTACGATCTCTGTGTCAAAGGTACGTGTCTGTAGTCGACGCGACGTGTGCCTCTGGCTCTGCTGGGACGTACGATACTCGCGTACGTGTACGAGAGACGTACCAACGTAGGTACTCCTCATACGACTCCGTGGTGAACGGGAACGCATCCGCGATTACGTCCTGAGGTGCCTCTACCCACTGCTGTACCCAAGCCTTCATGCGAGGCCAGAAAACGGGCATAGAGAAACCCTTCCGTGTGTGCCTGCGAGCAAAATATAACGTTTCTCAGCGATTAAAACATATGTAAGTTAAATATACAAATAAAGGAAACTATTTACGTGTGTGCAGTAGGCGAAACTGGGAAGACATGCTGCCGCCCGAATTGCCGCATAACTCTGTGAAGAGAGTACTCCTCCACGCAGATGTCGTACACAAGAGCCTTTCGTGTCCACCACACGTCTGCATCTCTCGTGCACAACGACGACAACCCAGCGGGTGCGCGATGCTCCACAGCCTCGTACGAGAATGGAGTCCATACGACGTCGCTGTCCGCCTGTAGGCGGTCAAACGACATCGTATACTCCAGGTAGCCCCTGTGCACGTAGTCATCACCCCGAGTACGTTTCACAAAAAAATTAATGAAACAAATAGTTATGTTAATAATGAACATACATGTTTTACAAGTTTACATACGTTGCGTGCCCATCGTTGATTTGTCCTCCTCGGAGTTCCCGTACAAGGCATCACCGTGTGGGGTGACGTCCACCCTGGGCCAGCTTATCGAGAACCGCTCATACGCTTAGAGGATCAGCAACAACGGACACCTAGACAGTATGTCATCCGCCACCACCTATGAACAATAGAAATATTAAATGTCATTTGATTAAGACATGGCAATTCTTGAACCATGTGTTTATAGTAACTTACCTTTATACATGCCGTACAAAGACCTCGATACGTAGCCGCTAGCATAGCTGAACCCTAAACGTACTGCGGAGCTGCGTGAGGGGGGTTGTCCGCTATCTCTCTGACGAAGTAGATCAGACGTTTGTCGATCGTGTCGCCGTGTGAGTCTGTGAGCAGGATCCACCCAAGAAGCCACACAAGGTACATTTCTAAGTGTCTAGAGATCGTGTACTCATCCGCATCCGAGTGGATGTTCTCGGGCTGAAAGAAACAAACAATTACGTATTGTTACAATTATTAGTAATGAAGACATATTCTATAAAAATCCAAATAAACTTACCTAGAATTGCTGCAACCAAGTCTTCGGCGGACCGTAGTCTTGTCTATCTGTGATCGGTCTCACCGATCCGTGTCTCTAAGTGTACCTCGGGTGTAGTACGACGCTAGAGAAACATGCATGTAGGTCCTCGCGCCATCCATCCGACAAGTCAGGCCTACAAACAGTCTGCCCGGCAAGCGGAAAGTCCTAACAGGTACGACACATCCTCAAGTGTGACTGTCATCTCCCCAAAAGGCATGTGGAAAGTGTGTGTCTTCGGTCTCCAACGGTCGACCCACGCAGTAAGTAGGGAATGGTCGTAGGTTAGTCGCATGGACTTTTCTTTAGACCGTTCCATTATCTTGGGCTCTAACATCCTACACAGTGGTAGGAGCCCCGTTGCACTCAACCTGCATTACACGATATAAAATTACTACGAAACAATCTAACATTTTTTAACTATTTAATTATAAAAATTCGTACCTATCAATCCACCTATCGTCCAGGTGTAACAACGTCTTCGGCACCCTAGGCCGCAACATGGTGAGTTCGACTCCTCGAACACTGCTCAAGTAATGGTGTCGAGAGTCGAACTGAGCGTCTAAGATCTCGTAAGTGGCACTGTCACTCGCAGCCATGGCTGCAGGTTTAAAATAAATTATATATTTATTCATTATTAACTTATGTAAATTCTTAACAAATAATATTGTTATTAAACAACAAAATACGTAATACATGGTGACGTTAAATCGAAAATATTACAAACCCAATCATTGATCATCCCGCCGTGAGCGACGAGCACGAGAATGTCGCCCGTCATATGGATTTCCTGAAGGTCCCGCTTCTGTTGCTCCACGAACACTACGTCGAACGCAGTTCTTGTAACTATGGCCAACTTCGTTACAGTTACTACATCTCACTTGTTGCAACGATGAGCACTCATCCATATCATTTCTTATATGTTGAGTCTTACGCCAGCCACTTGTCTGCTTTAATCTCAGATAATTAGGGCCTCTTTCGAATTGTGGTCCAGGATCGTTGGTGAATGCATCAAAAATCTGATAACCAAATATCTCTACGTGGTAGGTTGTGTGCAAAGTCTCCTTAAAAAATACTGTGCCAGAATCGTAGTCTTGTTTTTTTCTTTTTTCTTTTCTCTTTTTCTTTTCCTTTTTTCTTATTTCTTTTCTCTTTTCTCTTTTCTCTTTTTCCTTTTCTTTTTTTCCTTTTTTTCTTTTTTTTCCTTTTCCCCCCCTTGTTCTCATATCTCTTCCTCTGTTTTACTTCATTGATATTGGGTTTCATGTCTAGCCGACCCCAACAGGCTTGGGATAAAGGCTTGGTTGTTGTTGTTGTTGTTGTTGTGCAGGCAACAATGACATGAGAACAAGGTCTATGCAGGAGCTTTGGATTTATACATGTACATGTGGCAGAGTTCTCACGAAGAATGCACTCATGCACAGTCGTTCACTCGTGGCACAACTTCTGCTCTGTCTCGACATGTGATCTCAAATCTGTTCTGCACAGTTCCAGTTTGTTTGACACTATGCAAATAAGCCTTTTTAATCTTGTCGTCCATGTAGTCACAAACAAATCTTGAGAAGACTAAATTAGGATCAACCATCAATAGAGAAGCTTTTGCAAAACGCTCACGAAAGTATTTTATCGTTCCATTCAATATTCCTTCAACAATACCAACCAGTGGTAAAACTGTTGACCCACGTAGGACAAAGTTGTAGACATATGCGAAAGTTGCATTAATTTATAGTCTTACCATTGTTAAGATAATTTTAAATTATAACAAATAATTATATACCTCGGGTAAATTAGTTGTCATAATTCCGTAACTATCACTATGTGTGTCGTATAACAATGACCATTTCTTTTTCGGCTCATTATAAATCCAATGTGAGAAACATCTGATAGATGATCCAACCCTACGAGATATAGTCTGTTCGATTGAAGTAACGGTGGAGAGTGGTTCAGAGGCGTCTTCATTACTATCCCGTCCAAGTAACTCATACGTTTGTTTATTAGTGAGCTCATCAAGATGATGCCACAAAGCATTGAACTTTCTCTCTTGATTTTGACTACAGAGACGTTTAAACATGTTCATGAGTTATTTGTTTTTAAAGTGACTGTAAAAATTTGCACCCAAGTGCCTCATACACCACCTTGATTCTATATCCGGCCAAACTAGTGGGAGAGAGCTCTCTACGCAGCCATATTTAATATTCATTATTGCCTTCAACATGCCAGCGTGACGGTCGTGTATGACACATACATTTTATCGGTCTTGAACTACATCAACTCTAACCCATTTCAAAAACCAGTACCAACTGTCACCATTTTCACTCTCCACAAATGCAAAGACCACAGGTAAAATTTGATTATCGCCATCAACTCTAATAGCTGTTAGAATTTGACCTTTTTACTTTCCGGTTAGGAATGTACCATCCATACACAGAATGGCCCTATAATATCGAAATGAGTTTATGCATTGACCTAGTGAAAAGAATGCACGGTGAAGAATAAGTTTCTCAGGATGCCGGGGGTTTGGAACATCCACGATGTCCACGGTTGTGTCAATATTCTGACTTCTGATAGTATTAAGTAACTTCGAAATATTATCATAAGATGTTTCATAAGTACCAAATTTTGCCTCAATAACCTTCTGTTTCGTCTTCCAAGCATTAGAGTAACTTATTGTGTACTTAAAATCTTGCTCAATTGTGTTGATAATAGAATTAGGCTCAAAAGAAATATTATAAACGACACGAGCATACATATGATTTGTAACAAACTGCGATGTAAGAGCAGTATTGCATTTTTTAAGATGTTGTAACTCGCACGAATGATCAATCATAATAGAACACTTCCAGATGCCACTCCATTTCTCTGCATATCCGCGAACACGAAACGGACAACTAGTTGATAAGCATCCGACATCATAAAGTTTCTTAGTGGATCGATAAACCTTAAATGATCTTTTCACTGAAAAAGACCAATATTTAATAGCATCTTGCAAAGCTTTTTATTTTTGAAAAGAGACCCTGCTGTTATCGTATTACCGTGTTAATCCAACAGCAAATGATACCCTTCGGTCACTCTTATAGTTTCAAAATTTGGATTACTCCAATCGGCAGGGACAGGAGGTTGATCTTCCTCGTCAGATGAATCGTAATCAGGAACATTATTATATTCCCTATCCTCAACAACCATCTGATGAACTACATGTTCTATATGCTCTCCTTCATCTGCTTGACCAGTTGCCTCAGTAACAACGGTATGTGTCAATTCATTATAATAATTGTAAGTGCATCTAGGTATCCTTGTGGGTTTTGGATGATTGATGATGATAATTAAGAGACTAATGAGCTGAGATGATCATAAGCACATGATGTTTACAAGGCGGACACCTAAACTCTCAAAAAGGAAAAGGATGAAAAACGGTGTCGAAGACTCAAAGAGTAGAAATTAGGTTTTCACTTTAGTCTTTAGCGGTCTAGCCGTGTAAAAGTGAGAGTATGTGTGTGTCAAGTGCATTGAGATCATAAAAGAGATCTCAATGTGTTAGAAGTGTCAAAATCGTAGTGGAGAGAGGTAGAGAGGTAAAATTGGGCAGGCCGGACTTGTCCGGGCCAGTGGCTGGACTAGACTAGAAGTCACCCTGGCTTAGTCCTTTTTGGGGTGGACTAAGAGTTCCTAACTGAGTTCGGACTTATCCGTTTTGGGACGGACTAGTCCGTTTCTCTGTTGAAAAGAGCGTTTTGGGACTAAGTCCTGGTAGACCGGACTTGTCCGCCTCAGTAAGCCAGACTTGTCCGGTTTCACCCAGACAAAGAGTCACTGAGTGAGTTCGGGCTAGTCACTGAGTGAGTTCGGGGTAGTCCGTTCTGAGGCGGACTAGTCTATATGGCTGTGAGATGAGAGCTCCCACGGCTAAGTATTGGTGGACCGTACTTGTCCGCCTCAGTGGCCGGACTAGTCCGGGTCATCCAAACTTGTCTGTTCTCACCCGGACAAAGAGTTCCTGTGTGAGACCGGACTAGTCCGGACTTTTGGTAGGTGACAACGGTTGGCTTTGGTACTTCTATAAAAGGAGATGCCCCGACCTCATTTAGAAAAAGCTAGAATCCTAGCGCTGCCACAGCCTTTCTAGAACCTCTCCAAGCCTTCTCCATTGCCTACTCACCCTCTTGAATCAAATCCTAAGTGAATTTAGGTGTATGAGAAGAGGAGAAGGAAGAACTTTGCGTTTAAGGCTCTCGGAGTGATCTCGTGCACTTGGCGTGACATGTGGCTTGTAAGATCGGTGAAGCTTTGTAGAAGTGATCAAGTGGTAGCCTCGGATTGTGAGCATCCTCAAACTTTGTAAGTTCACCCTTGAGATAGTGAAGAACTGGGTTGGCCTTAGTGGCGACTTGGTGAGGAAACAGTTGTTAGACTCGGTCCTTTGTGGACTCCTCAACAGGGACGTAGATTCCTGAGTGGAATCGAACCTCAGGAAAAAATCCCCAGTGTCTCTCTTGCATGTACATTTCTTTGAAGATCAATATTGCTTAGGGTTTGTTTTAACTATCTCGTGATTAGAGTATACATCATCAAAATCTTGCAATCCATTTTAATATTCTATCACACTTGTCATATAGGATTGCTAGTTGTTTCATCCACGTGAAGCCTAAAGCTTCCAAGCTGCTAGTGCCTCAGAGCCCAAGAGGAAGAGGCTGGTCACCTTGGGAGATAAAGAGCGGGAAAAGGAGAAGGAGAAGGAATCTGAGGGTAGGGTTCCTCGTGATCTAAAGAAGGGCAAGGCTCCACTTCCTAAGGAGCCCAAGAACAAAAAGGCAACTACCAAAGCACCGACAAACAGGGCAGGAGGGATAGTAATCAGGGAGAAAGGGCAACTGAAGCCCATCGTCCCCATGAAGATAGCTGCCCCTGCTAGAGATCCAAACCGGCAGCGCAACAATCCGACATTTGTTTCAAAGGAAAGGGGATGAAAAGGTGAGAAGGCTGAGGATGGATAAAGTCTATAACTATGAGAAGCACACAACCGAACCTAGGTTTTGGTGTGACTTACACTGCGACTACTACCGCTTGGTCTACCTAAAGATGAAGACCCCAGTCACTCAAACTCAATGGGTAGATTGGGACTACATGGCCAAAAGGGAGCACAAAGCCTTTGATGCAGTGATTGAAGCCGCAGGGCGACATAGAATCAAGGAAATAATGAGCTTCAAATATGACTGGAACATTGAGTTAATTGTGCAGTTCTACACCACTATGTACTTCTCCACCTACGGTGACCGGAAAATCACCTGGATGACTCATGGAGAGCAGTACACAGTCACCTATGAGAGGTTTGCACAGATACTTGGCATTGAGGAGCACTTGTACCATGAGATTATTATTTCCAACCTCAAGGCAGTAGACAGGGACCAGCTTGACTATATGTATCCTAGCCATGTCCCTATGAGGTCGGGCTTGCTAGGAACATCAAGCCGTTCTATAGCATCCTCAACAGGATTCTGAGGAGGACCATTGCCCCTAAGGATGGAGATGCAGTGATAATTCAAGGGAACTTAAGGCATCTCCTCCTCCTGATAGATGGTGAAGAGAAGTTCAACCTTGTTGAGCACATTTATGATGACATCTCCAACATCTCTCACACTCCCAACCGCTAATGTGGTTAAGCACCGTACATCATGTGTCTAATTGAGAAGGTGCCGGGGATAGTCTTTGTCAAGGATGTCACTCATCGGCCTCTCCGTCCTCAGCTACCCCCCATTGTGCCAAAACCCTCAAGGAGGAAAAATGCTCAGCCTCCTTCCAGTTCAGCGACCCCTCCTAGTTCAGCGGCACCCCCATCATCTCCTCCTCCGCAGTCCATGAGCGGATTCTTCAAGTGCTTCAACGCACTCTTCGCCTCCTGTCGGCGTGTGGAGGTCCAGAGTCGACGCATGGAGAGGCGTCAGGAGAAGTACCTCAAGGTTGTGTGTGACAAGCTTGAGGTACCCATCTCCTCCCAAGGAGAGTAATGGGGAACTCACTCCATATCCACAGTCCACCCCTGATGAGATCGACCAGTTCAGGGAAGATGGAAACTCCTCCAAGACCGTGCCTCCATCCATCGCCGCCGACGACGAGGAAGAGGATACGGAGGCCACGGAGAGCGATGAAAATGATGAAGAAGAAGACGAAGAAGATGACGAGTAGACTTAGGCGTATTTTCTTCCCTCTTTTCCTTTTTGGTTCCTTGATGCTAAAGGGGGGAGATGGGGAGAGGGTCTCTTTTGTTTATCATCTCCTAGTATTGTAATAGATCATTTGGACACCTATGTTTTATGTTTTTGGACGTGGCTATCTATGTTTTATGCATGACTATTTTTTGTGTAACACTACGTGTTGTATTTTATGGTTTATATTTGATCATTGTTGCTCCTTGCTATGTTTATTGTCTTATCACATTTTTTGAGCACAACACGTAGGCAGCCCACCATAACATGTGAATGTATGTCACTGCCCTTCTTTTACTCTTGCATACATTCAGGAGGAGTTTTGCATACGTACACTTATTATGAAAATCAAATTTGTACCTCTTATGTTGAAACTTAATGTGTTGTCATCAATCACTAAAAAGGGGGAGATTGTAAGTGCATCTAGGTATCCCGTGGGTTTTGGATGATTGATGATGGCAATTAAGAGACTAATGAGCTGAGATGATCATAAACATAGGATGTTTCCAAGGCAGACACCTAAACTCTAAAAAAGGAAAAGGATGAAAAACGACGTCGAAGACTCGAAGAGTAGAAATTAGGTTTTCACTTGAGTCTTTAGCGGGCTAGCCGTGTAAAAGTGAGAGTATGTGCATGTCAAGTGCATTGAGATAATAGAAGAGAGCTCAAAGCGTTAGAAGTGTCAAACCGATGTGGAGAGAGGTAGAGAGGTAAAATTGGGCAGGCCGGACTTGTCCGGGCCAGTGGTCGGACTAGTCCGGAAGTCACCGCGGCTTAGTCCGTTTTGGGGCGGACTAAGAGCTCCTGACTGAGTTCGGACTTTTCCGTTTTGGGACGGACTAGTCCGTTTCTCTGTTGAAAAGAGTGTTTTGGGACTAAGTCCTGGTAGACCGGACTTGTCCGACTCAGTGCTCATACTAGTCCGGACTAGCCAGACTTGTCCGGTTTCACCTGGAAAAAGAGTCCCTGAGTGAGTTCGGGCTAGTCCGTTCTGAGGCGGACTAGTCCGTATGGTTGTGAGATGAGAGCTCCCACGGCTATGTCTTGGTGGACCGGACTTGTCCGCCTCAGTGGTCGGACTAGTATGAGTCATCCAAACTTGTCTGTTTTCAGCCAGACAAAAAGTTTCTATGTGAGATCGAACTGGTCCGGGTCCTGATCGGACTAGTTCGAACTTTTGGTAGGTGGCAACGATTGGCTTCAGGACTTTTATAAAAGGAGATGCCCCGACCTCATTTAGAAAAAGCTGGAATCCTAGTGCCGCCACAACCTTTCTAGAACCTCTCCAAGCCTTCTCCATTGCCTACCCACCCTCTTTAATCAAATCCTAAGTGAATTTGGGTGTGTGAGAAGAGGAGAAGGAAGAACTTTACGTTTAAGGCTCTCGGAGTGATCTCGTGCACTTGGCGTGACCTGTGGCTTGTAACATCGGTGAAGCTTTGTAGAAGTGATCAAGTGGGAGCCTCAGACTGTGAGCAGCCCCAAACTTTGTAAATTCACCCTTGAGATAGTGAAGAACTGGGTTGGTCTTAGTGGCGACTTGGTGAGGAAAGGGTTGTTAGACCCGGTCCTTTGTGGACTACTCAACGGGGACGTAGATTCCTGGGTGGAATCGAACCTCGGAAGAAATCCTCAATGTCTCTCTTGCATGTACATTTCTTTGAAGATCAATATTGCTTAGGATTTGTTTTAATTATCTCGTGATTAGAGTATACATCATCAAAATCTTGTAATCCATTTTAATATTCTATCACACTTGTCATATAGGATTGCTAGTTGTTTCATCCACATTTTGTTAAACTAAAATCTAGAGAAAAACTCATAAAAACCATGTTTTAAGCTTTTCCAGCAATTTGACCAGATTAGTTCGTCCCTAAGGCAGACTAGTTCGGCCCTTTTAGATTTTTCAGGAAGCAAACCGGACTAGTCCACACCTGAGCTAGACTAGTCCGGTCACTGTGTTCTAATTTTATTTAATTAAGTCATTTCAGGTATTTTAGCCTATTCACCCCCCTCCTAGGCAATTTCAATCATCCTCTTCGGCTTCACCACCATTATTATCTTCCTCGTCATCATTTTGTCCTGCGTCTCATCGACTATTTACTTGGCTTCAACCCGAATAAGAAATATGAGAGGCCAGCCATATTGCATAACCCTTGAAACATAAGCACGCCACACGGATGTTTCGTTTAGCGGCAGTAGTTCCTAAAAATAGTCGTCACTTGAACGGCTAATAACTCTGTTTATTTTCAATTCATATTCATCCTTACTCAGTTTAAAAACTTTCAATAACCATTTGTATATATACCCATAAATGTCTACTCCGTTAAACTAGGTATTCCTCGATTTATAAAAGGGAGTCCTGATAGATCTACTCCACTCGAATTATAGCTAATTTGGCCATCTCCATAAAATATTTAAAATTCTACTTTATTGGACATACCTAGTATATGTATATACGCAATTTAATAATTGTCACAACAATAGTAACAAAAAATTGAATTACACATAATGCAATATAAATTATATAAAAACAGACTATACTAAACTATAAACTAACCATAATTCTTAAATTAAAATCAAAATTATAAACAAATTAACATAATCAAAATTAACCTAATCAACAGGATAACTAAACTAAACGTAATAAAAAAATAAACTAAGCTAAAATCCTAACAAAAAATAAACTAGACTATAACTAAAATAATAAAACAAGATCTAAAAAACTAATTAAAATAACATAAACTAAAATTTAAACTAATATAAAATTTAGATTACAAACTAACTAAATCCTAATAACAAACTAACTAGATTAAACTACTATTTAATTCTAAATTACCTAAAATGCATAATTAAAATAAGTAATTTCATATTCTTAATTTGTTTCTAAAATATTATGCCTTTTCCTTTTTTCTTTTCTTCTTTTCTTCTTTTCTTTTTTCTTCTCTTTTCTTCTTTTCTTTTTTCTTTTCTTCCTCTTCTATTCTCTTGCTCTTTCCCTTCTCTTGTACTCTTTTGTTGTGTTTGGATGTGTGGCGAGGAGGACCCGGGTGGCTGCTTATATAGCAAAATCTTGTCATCCACGCTGTGGACGACAGGCCACGTCGGTCCAAAGGTCCGGTGACCTTTGGGCCAACGTGGAGTCCACGTGGGCCTATCGTCCACGGCGTGTACGACAGAATGTCCACGTGGACAAATCGTCCACGCTGTAGATGATAGGGTGTCTAGTTTTGCAAAAAAAATGTTTGATATTATTAATATTAAATTGATTGTCAACAGTGTTAAAAATAAAAATTCAACGGAGGAGCGCTTGCGGAGCGCGAGCTGGAGGGGGCAGGCTGCAGACAGCGCGGTTGGGGTTCGCTGCCAGAGCTGTCAACGGCGACGGTGTCGCCACCAGCTCGGCCGAGGCTGGCTTCTTTTTGTCGCCGGACCACGCAGGAGAGAGGAGGGAGCGGTGGTGACGTGGCACGTGGTGTCGAAAATAAATTCTAGTGCATTGTTAAAACATATTCCGGGTAATAAAAAAATGATATTGGGGTAGCCCCTATAATTATACATCTCCATATACCACATAGGAGTGTTTCATAAACTATTTACAATTACATAGATAACTTAAGTTGATTACAGCTCATGGAAGTAGTTTAACAGTGCAGAGAGTTTTTTCTAGTATACATTATATAGCAAAGAAAACCTAATAAATCGCCTTGTATGCAAAGAAAAAAAACACTGAAAGTTCGGTAACTAAAACCACAAGATCCATATCCGAGAGGAAACTCTCAAAAGCTCAGGATTTCTTCGTCAGGTCAACTTGGTATTGCCTAATAATGCAAAGATTCCATGCCGTACGATGTAAAAGATATTTCATGTTGTCCGCTGTCCGCAGAACTTTTATGGCTGTGTAATGCTGCGGGTAGGCTTTGCAAGAGAAGCGGCACAAAAGAGCAGTGAGATGATATTCAAGAAAGACGGCCATATATGTGCATAAGAATGTATATCTACAGCAAGCATATAGGGCTAAGTTTTTTACTACGAAAGTATCACATCTGTCCAAGGTGATCGAATGCTGTGCAGGGAGAAGCTAGTTTGCAGCGCCACCACCCTAAGAATCCGTCAGACAGATGCTTCCAGAAAACAAGTCTTGATAAATGAAGGTTCACAGATGCTGCAATATTACTACAAAGCCTACCAGAGATACATGCAACATTACTATCAATATTCTAACTGATAAGAAATTTCAACATTTTTCTCGATTGGCTGTGGAACTGATCATAACAATTACAGGAAAGCCAAAAACGTGTTGGCTTTTTTTAGAGGAACAGCAAATCAAGTAACAAAAAATTGCTCCTAGTCCGCTCCCCCACAGTTCCGCACCAATTCCCCCCTTGTTTGCCCCTTGTACATCACCTACATGTCTACGACAACAATCATGGGTTCCAGAGATGGTTTTAAGAGGTACAACAACTCTAGTTCCCACGGGCTACAGTTTTCTTGTACAATTGAATTGGCCATCGCAATTGCCAATGTGCGTGGGGATTAGCTGTTCAGAGTGAACAATGGCAGTGAGATATATGTATTTGCGGTGCCCACCTCAGTAGAGCTTTGTGAACTCAGCACTCTGGTTAGGTTCTCCGAGCCTGAATGCATCCCTCTCGATTAGGACCTGCAAGGAGCTCATAGTCTTCACCAAAGATGCCCATATCAAGGGCGCACAGCAAAACGCATACGCAAACACTGCCAAGGCCCTGACAACACCGTTTAAATACCAAGGGCAAGCCATCACAAAAAGAGCGCCGATTATCCCAAACCATGTGGTGAGGACAGAAAGTGGGTGGAGGAGGAGGACGTTGATCACAACAGAAGAAAGAGAGTAAGAACCAAGCAGGTACAGAGGCCAGCCAAGCATTGGGTGCACGGTCCGTGGGATGATGAAGAATGGAATGGTGTAAGCTGCGACTAAGGACCATGCAGCCACTACTCTGAGCAGGGACAGCAAGAACATTGTGCTTTTCTCCATTCTTCTGTTGTAGCACATCTTGGATAAACTAGGCCTCGCAAGGCGGGTCACTGCAATTACTCCAACATATAATAGGGCCTGGATTAAAACCACTGGTATCTCCGATGAATACCTGTGCATCATATTAAAACACCGTCAAAATTAAATCAACAGACATCTTTTGGCTAAGCAACAACAAACAACATGGCAATACCCCCCATTCTACATCCCTCCCTATTTTATACAGTTAATAATATGCTACTTAAAGAAAGATCGGCAGCAAACCCCTACTTTCTGGAATGTAATTTTTACAACAATTAAAAGTATGATAATTCCTTGCTAGATAAAAGAAAATGGACATAAAAAGAAATATATCCTAGATAAAAGAAAATGAACATAAAAAGAAATATAGGCTTGCAAAGTGGGGTATATTATGTCATCCCAGAGAACAAGGAGGTCTAGGAATCATTGACCTTGATATACAAAACAGGTGCCTACTAAGTAAATAGATTTTCAAATTGTTAAATGAAGACTGCACATGGCAACAGCGATTAAGAAACAAATATCTTTATAATAAGACTCTTACTCAAGTGCAAGGCAAACCTGGTGAGTCACAATTTTAGGCAGGTATTATGAGTGTCAAGGATCAATTCTTGCAGTATGGCAATTTTATATTGAGAAGTGGCACACAAGTTAGATTCTGGGAAGATAAGTGGCTAGGTTTTTACACTTTAAGAGATCAATATCCTAGTCTTTATAATGTTGTAAGAACAAACATGATACTGTAGCTACAGTGCTAAACGCAGATCCTTCGAATATTTCGTTCAGGTCAGCCTTGGTAGGCCCTAATTTGGGAGAGTTTAGTTGCAAGAATTGCTAAAATACATTTAAATGATGAACCGGAGACTTCACCAAAATGTTTTTTCAGTTCAATCAATGTACAACACAATCCTAGACACAAACGCTATTGCACACAATAGTTATCTTTGGAGGATAAAAATCTCACTAAAATCAAGATTTTCATGTGGTTTCTGTACAAGGGAGTTATTCTATTAAGGGTAACTTAGAAGAAACTGGAATGGGAATGTTAAGTGTTGTTATTGTAGCAATAATGAAACTATACAACACTTATTTTTATTGCATCCATACTAAGCTAATTTGGTGCATTACCAAAATGACTTTTGGTTTTACCGCACCTAGCAGTATTTCTGAAATGTTGAGAATTGAATTAATAGGTTTGAAACCAAGGTCAAGAGCCATATTCTAGTGGGTGCAGAATGCAGACGCCATTTGCTGGGCAATATGGTTAAGTTGAAATGATGTTTTTGACCAGACATCTATACATTCTCCCATGCTGGTTAGAGGTTATATACCGGAGTCTATCCATAGTGACGGTTTGTAATAATTGTCAGCTTGATACATCCAAGAATGTAGCGGACGGGGCTAGTTCATTTTCTTATGAAATTTCTCATTATCTAAAAGAGACAAGGCATGATAATGTTTTTTAGATAGGACATGTCACCAACTGCATCAGTATATGGCTATATGCTGTTATGGATGATGGCATCATCAAACATTATATTTATATGTTTATCTGGTTCTGTAGTGCTGCTACCAGTGTTGGAATTTGAGCATGGAATGAAAATAAGCAATACAAAAGAATAGAAAGAAAACCCTCACCCCAAGTTCTCACGACGCTGTTCATGCCAAGAGAGCCCCAAAGGTAAAACTGGCCAAGACCACCAATACCATGGCTTAAACCATGGAGCACTTGGAAATGTGATCACACTGTTCGGTCCACACGGAATACTCCAGCGAAGCTTCAGGTCTGAAAGATGTAGCCTATTAGTCTGAATCAATAACATGTACGAGAAAGTGAATTGCTGGTAATGATACTCACAATAGTAAGATGCATCCATCTGGTAGCCTAGGGGGAGACGATAAGTACCATCAAGTTTGGTACCATTAGCTGGTGGATGGAACATTGGCTGATCAAGCAAGTCTGGGAAATAACTGGCAAGGAAGCCTTGGTCTGCACCATCTGGGTTTTCACGCCCAACAGCTAGTTCACCTAACATGTTCTTGAAAACGCCCATTGAAGGCTAAAAAGAAATCAAAGTTTGAAGAGAAACATAGGCTTAGCTGAGGGAATCAAGTTGAAAAGTCATATACCATGAGTTTGCTAAATAAAAAAAAAGTATCAGTTGACCAATAGCCATCAAGTGTTTTTGCATAACATGGCCACATATATAGGCTCAAAATTCAGAGGTCATTTGGTCCACATGTGATATGGGTCTGGCATCTCAAATCCAAAGTAGAATAATGCCCAACAAAGCATCTGGAATAATGTGAAGCGGAGTCTCAAGAAGCTTTCTTCAAAAAAAAATCTCAAGCACTACCAAAATCCAATATAAGCTTTTGTGCTCTAGCTTCAATGTGAAGGATAATAAATTTGATGCAAAAGAATGGCATCTGACTATTAAGTTGCTGAGCCAACGTGAAAACTATCACCAAAAAAGTATACAACTAAACTACATATATGTATATATTTCCAACCAACAAAGAATTAAAAAAATCAATTAGAAATGAGAGCTATAATTCACTACATCGGCATAATTGATGGCAAGGAATGTCATGCTAGGCATGAAGAAAATTTATTCATAAGCGCTCCAACAACAAACAAATGGCGCATTTTCAGACGCGGGGATTGAAACTTTTGCAAGTATACCTGAAGTACAAAAAGGCCTGTATGGAAGATACAAGGATTGATGAAGACAGCACAGAACTGGCCACACTGAAATAGCTCATCAGTATTCTGGAGGAAAATGTTGTCCGAGTCAAGCATAACAACTCTGTCATATGAAACTAAGCTCCATGCATATAGTTTGTTCAAAGTCAACTTGAATCGCATGTTAAAATTCTCTTGTTTCTCATACGGATTCTTCAGATTCTCCACAGAAACCACCTTCACACCATCATCTTTCCTAAAGAAACAGTTTGAATGCATAGATTACTAACAGAGACACACCTTATGTGATTTCGATAAAAGGGTAAATTAGAATGACACTTCAAAACAGGTGCCATTTCGAAAATGACATTAGATCAGAGGAAATTTGTGGAATGCAACGTAGAAATAGGCTTTCTCAGACCTTTGCCAAGTGCAAAACGATTTTTTAAAATTGTTTTGCTTCAGAACACATGTAATTTCTAGCAACAGCAAAGAAAAAACATTACAAAATACATGGTCTGAAAAGCAAATCACTGTCGCAGGATAAAACTGGGTCAAGATTTTTCAGTTGATATTTCTCACCGTTTGCTACTGAAGATATGGGGAATGTAACCCATTCTTTGGTTCCACCCTATAGTATCAACATTGTTAATTATTGATCGGCTGCTGTTTGTAATGCCAACAGCAAAAGTACAAATACAGTGCTCTAATTTTAAATGCCCATGACAACAAATAACAACTCAAGTAGTACTTTTATGATTCTTTAATGGAAAAGCAGCATTGCAGTATTCATATACTATGTGCAAATAATTATCTATTCTTCAAAGTTCACAATAAAAAACTCTCAATCCAGCAAGCAATTGAATATTTAATATTCTGAAGAACAGGGAAATGTCAGGCCACGGCATTAGGTGATACACACAAAAGACTATCAAAATTCCAAAAACAAGCATACGTTGAAGCTTTAGAATTTTCAGCAACAAGCCATAAGAGGGGTAAAATATACTCTGGTCTGACATCCACAAGTGGGCTTTTAGACAGCACGCCATACTTACATACTACTCCAAGTGAAATATTCTTGTAGACTTATGCAGTCCCAATCATCCGACTGCATAAGTCGAAGGTTACGTAGTGGAATTAACAAATCAAGTCTCATAGCTGTTCGGCGAATATCTTAGATAGGCCAGGTCAGTAGTCCAGCGCAAAAAGGGGTTGCAATCAATGAGATTCACAGATCAGCACTGAAATTTTTAGGATCAAATCTCGCAACTTGTTAAGAAATATCTGATAACCCACACGCGTCGGTCCCACGAACAAACTTCAAGGCCGCGCAGCCGATAAGTCAGCATGAATTTAGCTACTGAAAGGACATTTCCCAAGATGCAAGCGTAAGCACGAAAACACATCCAGCTCGCTTCTTCACCCGAAGGTACAGGAAGAAACAGTAATTAGCAGGAGAAGGCGAGCGGGGCCAGCGCGTCAGCCAAGTTCAGATGAGTGCGTCTTGGCATGGAGGGACGGAAAGGCATCACCTCTAGTACCAGAAACGACCAGTGCTTAAGGAAACAGGACGAACGGAAATCAAATTTGAACCAAACAACGAGCTACAACGGCGGCGAGGGCTTGGACCCAACTAAAACGAGCTCGGACATAGCAACGAAATTTGCTGTCAAACCATCGCAAAATGATTCGAAGTTTTCACAACACAGCAAGGTTGGCATCAAGCGGCCACAAAAACGTCCGTTCCCGAACGCCCAGGGACACAAGCAAGCGGCAACCGGAGATGCGAGTGGCGCGTGGCGCGGAGAGCGACAGGGGGGTCGGAGAGGAGCGGGGTGACTTACAGCGCCTGGACCCACCGCGGCGGCACGTCGAGGGACGCGATCACGACGCGGTCTGCGCCGGCGCTGAGCCGGCCCAGCGAGCGCATCATGACGCGCGTGGCCACGTAGAACTCGTAGTCCCGGGGCGTGCCCATGTACATCATCGCCGCGTACGCGTGCCGGCGTGGCGCTGCCACCGCGGCGACCTCTTCCCCCGCCGCGACCGACGCCGCCGACACGAGCATCCAGAGCGCCAGAGGGCGCCACCAGCTCCGCCCCATCCCCCACCGAGCCAAGAACGAACCCCACCACGACGCCCAGATCTGGCTACGAGCGTGGACAGCTGGGCTCCTGCCAAGCAAGGCCGCGGAGCATCCGCGGGCGGCGAGAGCTCCTTGGCTCGGTGGAAGCTGCCGGCAAGGCTCCTCGAGAAAACTCGGGGGGGGGGGGGGCGGTGGATCTTCTCTCTCTTTCTTCGATTTTTAGTCGGCGGGGTTCAACGGGAATGGGAAAGGTGGAGTCGAAGTGGAGGGAGCAGTAGTAGTAGCATCAGCTGCAGCAGGAGAAGAGACGCGAAGCTGGCTGGGGACACCGCCGTGGAGTGGACTGGTGGTTTCTGCTAATAATTTCGCTTCACGTGGGCAAAGCCGCTTGGTTTCGCGTAATCAGAGTTGGGTTAATGATTGGGCCCAGCCAGTCCAAAGCGAGAATACGGCACGGCCCGTCGTAGGTTTCGGCCTGTGATTCTACGTGGGCCGGGGAGAGTTTGATCCGTCCACGTCAATCACCGGATACGGCCCTGTAGGCCGTGTGGGTCGGCAAAGCGAGGTACGCCGAAACAGCTGGGCTGTATTTGTGTCTCAAAGTCAGCCTAAGGCTTAATGATTTAGGCTTCGTGGAGGAATTGAGCATCTGGCAATATCTCCTTGGATTTTTTTTCTCATGAGCAAAGCTGCATAGGTGCATGCAAAGAGAGAATGTCGTGCTCCACAGGTAGTACTGGCCGTGCTTCCACACTAGATGCATGTCTGCAGTCTGCTTCATCACCTGACACACAGCGTGCTGACGCAAGCTGATAACTTCTGAATGCTGACCAACATAGCAATACGTTCTTTCTAGCAATGAAATACCTATACCGTATTCACATGGTTTTGGATCTTCTGAAGGGCTTTTACTGTCAAATACGTGAGCATTTGAACTCACTATTTTTTTTCAGGAACCAATTAGGGAAACAAGATCATCTCAACAGGGATTCTCTCTCGTATTTGTTTTGTTGGTCTTCCTGTCATATGTCTTCGTTGGACATTTGATGAACGACATCAAGGTTTAGGCAGACGAACATTGTAAAAATAGGATATCTATTTTGTTCCTAACGCGCTCATCCTTCTCCAATATTCTTCGTCCATGTTTCTTCGATCATTTCCCAACTTAACATAAGGAAAGGCTTCATCAGGCTCTAAGCTAAAATAGAAACCGACCTGGTTCGAAAATGTTTTATACATTTTTATCTCACAGATGGAACAGCCATGTATGTATATATATCGTCAGTTATGTATACATCAGGTTCAGTTTTTACTGGAGCTTTGATGTTTAATATCACCACTGATATAGATACGCTTCGATAGCGGACAAACCTACAGTTTCCTTGTTGGTTTTCGGATGTATTTTCGATCGAAGTTTTCAAAACTTCCTGACAATTAGACATCAAATGCACACGAGAACCTGACAAATGTACGGGAGCATAAACGGCACCGTCAGCAGCAGAAGAGGCAAAAGCATCAAACATAAACCTCCATCAGTGATCAAGAGATTCCGTAGGCGGGAACGGCGTAAACATTCACATTGAGGTGAGCCAGGTCAACTCCAGCGCCAACCCCACCGCGACCACGGCGACCACGCCGGCAGCGCCGCACCAAGCGGCCCTGCGCCTCTGGACGGTGAACCCCTTCGTCTCCGCCGCGGTCTGGTGCTGGGCGTCGCGCTTCTTGGCGCTGGCATCCGCCGTCGCCTCTTCGCGTGGGACTACGACCGCCCGTTGGGTGTCACGTTTCTTGGCAACAGCATCAGGTGCCACCTCGTCGCGTCTGACCATGGAGTAGCACTCCGTGTCGCGCTTCTTGTCAATGGCGTCCAACGTCACAACCACGGGTGCTTCCACGGCCACAAGATCCGCGCCGACCTCGGCGTCCTCCGTAGCCACCACCGCCGCCTCCCGGCACGAGTCGGTGCACGAGCACTCGGATCTGGAACAGCCGCCCGCCTCCACCCCAGGCAGCCACTCTATCTCCTCCTCTTCCTTGTAAGGCAGCCCCTCCATCTCCTCATCCTCCTCGGCGGCAGGTGCAGCGACGACGCGCAGCGCCCACTGATCAAACGCGGCCTCAAGGACGGCGAAGCGCTCTTCGGCCTCAACCAGGCACGCCGGCCGCACGCCGCCGTAGCAATCACCTTCGGCAACGAGGAGCAACCGGAGGAAATCCGTCCTCGTCTTGATCTCCACCACGAGACGCCTCTCCGCGTCGGGGCTCCGCGAGGGCGGGAAGCAGAGCGCGCCGTCGAGGGAGGCGCAGAGCTCATCGAGCTTCCTCTCCACCATGGTGATCGCGAGCCGCCCCTGCGTCGCCGGCGACCTGTCCATGGCCGGATCGCCGCCTCGCCGGTTTCTTGGCCCGTACTCAGTCACTCTGGGCAAAACGTCGCTATCTAGTGAACGCAGTGGGCGTTTTCGCTGTGGATTTGAATACGTGAGGGGCAGCGCGCGCGTGCGTGAGGCTTTGAGGAATTGCGACGCTTCGCATGACGTGCGCGCGCGCTTCGGTAACCGCAAGGCGCCGTGGGTTAGATTTGATTTCGTTTTCATTATTGATCGCTTCGTGCCACGTGAAATGGTGAGAGGGCACGCATCTCTGGACTAACTGCAACTCTTAGGCAGGTCGGAATCTAAGAACTCGAATTTTTAGTCGAGGAAGAAGTTGTAACGCCTCACTTTTTGTAAAGCTAATAAATCAGTATTATAAAATTAACTATCAGATAAATTACGCATACTCTTGATTGATTTCAGATATGACTTTCATCAAAACTGGTGTAGTCATCCCTCTACCTTTGCCTAAAGACAAACCACTTTTTTTCTCTTTATTCCCCGTCCTCATCCATTCTACGAGAAGCTTCTATAACCACACATCACCCACCTCTTCCTCCTCCATCCTTATCCATTTAACGAGGAGCTCCCAGAGTCGCCCCACATATGACTTCCTCCTTCATTCTTATCCATTTCACGAGAAAATTCTGGAATCACCTCTCACATATCTCTTTCCATCATCCTTATCCACTCTACGAGAAGCTCCCGGAACCTGCATTAATTACACTTCACCTACCTCTCCTTCCTATTTCCCTATCCCTTCCCCACTTCATCTATAAAGGGCTCGAGAGCTCACTTTCTCCCCTGACCCATTGAGCACCGGCACTTGCGTCTTCCCCCAACATTGATCTCCGACGAGGAACCCTCCCCGTCGAGCCCCACTAAGCCACGGCCAAGGTGAGCACTCCAACCTCCACGCTTCTCCCCGAGTCATTCTCTCTTCTCCCTCTCCTCGGGTTTGGCCGTGACCACCCCGCGGCATGGCCGCCCTTCCATAAAGTTGCTCTACTTCCTATCCGAAATCGGCGGCTTAATCGAGTGAGCCATAGTCTCGGCGTTCGATTTCTTACTCTCTGGCCAGCCTTCCCCCGTTTACTCTCGCTGATTTGAACCCAACCCTAAGAAACCCCTTAATTGACCTTAGACCAGATCTCACCCACACACAAAGATCACTTAATCTGATCCATCTTATAAAAATCATCTAATATCATAATACAGTTAGTGCAAGCAAGTCTGAATGATGTATATTTGCTTTGTTTGTATGTTTGCTTGTGTGCGGTGAAGAACCAGTGCCGAAAAAGAACCCAGGGGAGCCAAGTGACCAAGACCACGACGCTGCAAACGGTAGCGAAGGCAAGTTACATCACCCCCTTTTTGATCATATTGCTCCTATGTGGGGTTCATCTATTGTGACCAGTAGATTAGGCCTTTACATTGTTGAGCATGAGTTATTTGAGTGGTAGAGTGTAAATATACGAGTTCCTCCTTTTGCAGCATATTGATATGATGAGATTATGTATGATGATGTTGTACTGTTTATGTTGCACGGTTAGAGAGAGCATGAGTTGAGACCGCGACAGAAGGATTAGTGTTGGTGTAGGCACTACCGTGGTGTTAGACTTACATCGAGTACTATCAAGATGATAGACTCATGGTTCGAGTATGGAGGTTGCCCTGGTGAGCCTTAAGGACCGAGTTGTTTTGACATCTCACCTAACTTTCTTCAGTACGACCACATAACCCTGTATGGGCGGGGCTTAGCCTAACCCCGGTGGCTAGCCCGACAGTCGTCCATGGTGGAGAGAGAGAGAGATGCATTTATGAGTGAAAATTGAGATGATATTGGGTTGTGGACGACTGGCCTGGGTGATGTTTCGACTGCGTGTCGGTTATGACGGGTTGTCTTTGATGGTTCGTGCGTGTTAGTAAAACGTACAACCTCTGCAGAGCGTAGAATCCGTTCGGACAACCGTGTCCTCGGCACAGGATATGTTATGGTGTTGTTCTAACAACTAGGAAGCCACCTGTTGTGAGAATGAGGTCAGATATGTCTCTGGATGGGGAATTTGGTTGCATTTAGTTGTATTAGATTGCATCACTCTTATTGTTATGTATTGCATATATGTTTGTTTCATTCCTCTCCTAAAGGGAGAGGTAGAGCTTGTTGAGTACTTTTGTACTCAACTGTTTGTGATATCTTCAAAGGACCTTGACTTCAACACGGAGGACTTCGAGTAGGGTGACATCCACACCCAAGGTGTTACCGTAGAACCATATACGAGGAGGAGCTAGTCGTCCATGTTTTTATGTCGTTAGTAATCCTTATGTTAGTCCTTATTATTGTTGTATTAAAGCGTATGTCGTTGTAATAAAGCTTTGTATGTTTATGGTTCCACTTGTGTTATAATATTATATACCAAACTCTGTTTTTATCATAATATTACATGTTTAGTTCCGATATTATGAGTCGGCACGCTTCAGAAGTCCTGTTAATTTAACTTTTGCAAAAATCCGGATTTTATTTCTCGACTATCAAACCGGATAGCATGACTCTCTCAACGTGACATACCATGGCCGTGTGCCCCATATGTCAGGTGTCCTCTCATCATCTTCTTCCTCTCTCTTTTCTCTCCACTCCTTTCTCGCAACAGAGATTCCAACCCCCTGCCATGCAAGCGATCTGCTGTCTCTCATCCTTTCCGTCCAGACCAAGCGCGGCATGATACGGCCGTTGAGGGATGCTGATTTCTTGACGGCGAAGGTGAGTGACCCCTCCAAGCTGGCCTCCGCCGCGCACGCACAGAGGCTGGTGGGAAGGAGCTCAAACAGCTCCCGAGACGTGTATTCGTTGGATTCCAGCAGGATTTGTGCTCCTTCGAAATTCCCGTAGTGTAATTTCGTCACTTTGCAGTTCATGCGTGTTCCATCGTTGCGCCGTTATGGATTTTACAGAATCAGCTAGACTCCTCGAGGCGAGGTGAGGTAGCTGCGCGCGGCGGGCTCCGATGCACCGGCCGTGTTTGTGGAGCTTCGCGGGGAGGAACGCCACCCGCACGAGGAGGCGAACACGGACGTAGAGCCAGCATCCACTACGAGGAGGCCACCAAGAACGGAAGAACCTGAGCACCGGGCTCACGTCGTACGGACTGCACCGGTCCCCAACGGAGCCGGAACGAGCAGGTTGTCTAGCTTCGTCACATGCTAGGCCACCATGGGTTTCGAAAACTTCATTGATTAGTATGCCGGCGTCCACGCGTATGACGAATTTGAACCAGATAAAATGTGCAGCGCGGGTTCGTTCAGGACCGAGGCCGCATACTAGGCATTTATATCGGCCCTAATTATTCAGAATTGGCCCATCTAACCAGAGGCGTATTCATGGGCTCTGGAATCCAGCTCAGTTCTTCCATTCGATTTTCCGCCGATCTTTGTGCAAGCACTGCCCCTTAAGAAAAGTGGAACTTCCTCTCTCTCAAAAAAAGGGGGACTTTGTGCGGTTTAACATAATCTTTTCCGAACTAAAGTTCTATTTCATCAAGATAACAAAAGGTGTCATGCCTCTATATTTCAAAGATGCATTCAGACCTTTTGATTATAAATAGTTCGTGTTTATGAAGCAGACTGTCCAACATCAAGCCAAATATTACTTAGGAGATAATGCTTCTGTACATCGAAAGAAGCTTTTATGCTCATCGCCCTGACAAAAGAGGCTTGATCTATTTTCCATTGTATCTGAAAGGAGCAGTGATGAGTTGCTTGGAAAACCACGAGCGAATTGGC
Source organism: Neostapfia colusana (assembly GCA_030760725.1). Classification (NCBI taxonomy): domain Eukaryota; kingdom Viridiplantae; phylum Streptophyta; class Magnoliopsida; order Poales; family Poaceae; genus Neostapfia; species Neostapfia colusana. Next base: position 59,033,680 of record JASWHV010000019.1, read on the forward strand.
CCTTTGCGGCTGATTCCTCCGGTTTTCATAGAATTCCTGCGCATACCGTACAACCGTCCGTGACTAATCGGTCGTTTGTGCATGTTACCTCGTATAGGTATCGACCATCCAATATGCCAAGATCATCCAATAGAGTAGCATTAACCCGCAAACGGAAGCAGACGCCAACATGCATCCACCGATGCAGCCATCTTGTTCGCTAGCTGGTGCCACTAGCTCATTCGGGACTAATTGTTCAGCTGGTATCCTCAACGTAACATCCGATCGAATCTTAACAAAAACCGATCCAGATCAGGCTCCTCGCCACCCTCACATGCAGACGCATGCATGTTCGTTAATCAGTCGTTCGCGCCTCATTGTCCTATAAATACCGCACTCCAAAACCACCACAAACCACCACACGGCAAGCACTTAGCAAAAGAGTAATCTCAAGAGCTCTTAAAGCTCGATCACTCTGCGCTGTGCGTGTGGTCTACTAATCGCTGCGCATCTAGCTAGCAATGGCAGGCAAGGCCTCGGTCGCTCTGTTCCTCGCCGTCAACCTGGTCGTGGTCGCCATGGCCAGCGCTTGCGGCGGCAACTGCCCCACTCCATCATCAACTCCGTCGACTCCGACCCCGACTCCGGCCTCGTTCGGCAGGTGCCCCCGCGACGCGCTGAAGCTGGGCGTGTGCGCCAACGTGCTGGGCTTGATCAAGGCCAAGGTGGCCGTGCCGCCCACCGAGCCCTGCTGCCCACTGCTGGAGGGGCTCGTCGACCTCGAGGCCGCCGTGTGCCTCTGCACCGCCATCAAGGGAAAGATCCTCGGCATCAACCTCAACCTTCCCATTGACCTCAGCCTCATCCTCAACCACTGCGGCAAGACAGCGCCCAACGGATTCAAGTGCCTCTAAGCTAGCGGATGCACTGTGTCCTCTTGCATTAGCCAAGCATGCATGGATGCATGCCAACATGCATTATTTGCTTATCCAACGTAATTTCTTTTACTAATCGGCGGTCCTTGCAAGGACCGATGGACATTTCCTAGAGCTATTTTCATGGTCATCTTGTATTCCGCGATCTTATCATTTCTATTAATAAAATTTATTTTGCTTGCTACATTGTTCTGTGAGAAGGGCGTACCTGGCGCAGTGGTAGTATCTCTCTATTTGTGTCCTGGCATTTTAAGTTCGAACTAGCATCTCTAAAACACAAGGCTAAAGTTGTCTAGAAATAACCCTTCCTCATGCCCTACAATATGTGGGAGTCTTCGACACAGGATACACTTTTTCTATATTATTCTGTACCGAATTTCTATTAATGAACAGCATTCATGTTACTGTTGTTACGAGCGACACAGCAGCTAGGATCTCTTGAAGTGGTTTAATTACTGGTACCTGATCTTTCTGGATGCACGGTGTTCTGTTCGGACCATCAAAAGGCCTTTATCAATGTTTGCAACTCAAAATGTATTGGTGTCGGCTGCTTGTGGGCCGGCGCACGGTGGATTCCTTTTGTTTTTTAGATATTTTAGTTTTTTTATAAATAGTCTCCCAAACGTTTTTTCGAAATGAGCCACTGATGATGAGTCGTCCTATAGCCTCAGCGCAAAAAGAGAATTTTGCAAGTGACATATCGGACGAGAGACTAATGAGTCATCTCTCCGTGCACGACTTATCCACCTAGCAAATGAATCGCAGAGACAGAAGACAGCATATACCTATTTTTTCGATTAAAATATTACTATGACGGCCATATACGGTGGCATCGAGACCAAATTGATAGAAAGCATGGGAGGAGCCCAGTTGAGTCTGCTCGGGTCTGTGGGTGGCATGTCCGTCTTTAATTACGGGAGCATGTAGTTGCACCCCAATTGCTCCTGTCATGTTAAGTCATTTGCTCTGCCTGTCTGCGAGCTGATCGTTGCTAAGATTGTGGTGCAGAGGGGACACTCTCGGGAAGATTGAGAAGATTGTCACGACTGGCCATATTTTCTCAGCGTCGTTTCCTGTATAGTGTCCGCTCCAATGCACATGGATTGCACCTCGTGTTTCCGAACCTTATAGTTAGCCAGACACCGCGTCGCAAAGTTTATCTCTGTAACCCTGTCGGGTCAACGGTTCTCCATCTTCTCCCTTGCGACGATAACACTGTGATCATTGTTTCTTCATTTTTTTTAGATAATGTGAGCACTGTATCTTGCTAGTACAGTTTAATGTGTCGGATGCAAGTGTGCATGTGGCTGTTGATTTAAGAACACTCCTGGTCATCGGGGCACACAGACGGCGACACAGCGATATCATCGGAAGCAGCGGGACGCACGCTCTGGGATGGAATATGGAACTCGACGCGTGCAGCTACTGCTGTGTTTACTTGAAGCAAGGCTTATGTGTCCTGGATTACAAGAGGACGGCGATGGTGAGCTCACTCGACGCCCAAAGTAGTTTGCAGAATCCGATAGAGAGAGAGCTGTGTCTACGGTTGCTGCTCGCTGCATGTCATTGTTGGAGACCTGAGGAAAGTTGTCCGGGACAAACAACCATCAGCGTTCATTTTCGTGAGCATGCATGGGGCTGGATGGACCTGCCTAACCGAGGCGGCCTTCTCCATCCAGCAACCAGAAAAGCTGAGAGTGAGATCCTATCAGGCTCATAAACTTTCGTTTCAGTGACTCCTAAAATGCCGACAGTGTGAAACCCTAACCTTTTATTTACAAATGTCATGTCGTGGAAAAATGACGGATGAGAACATAGGTCCTGATTTTTTGGATGAGGTATGTGCAGAGATGGTAATGTGATACTCCCTTTATTCCATAATAATTGACGCTGGTTAGTTCAATTTCGAACTAACCAACGTCAATTATTATGAAACGGGGGAGTATATATCATTAGATAGCTATGAAAGTACTTGTTCTACGACTAGAACAACAAGAAGATACTAATAAAGAAGAAAATATTTTTTCAAGATAATATTTCTTTGAGATATTTTGAGGAGATACAGAGAGCGATGTTGAGAATTGTTTTCATTAGCATAAAAAGCATGCTACTATAGAACACAGAATTGTGTAAGCCTGTAACAGCGGACAGCAAGATATCGGAAGGCAAGATTAATTTATGGCCATATTTGCTATATCTAGCGAGATGAATATTATAATACATGGTTATATCACAGGAATTCACATATATGCATGTATACATGTGTGGTCTATCTCATCTACAAAATTTCCAGCAGGGTCTAGCTAGATTATTACGCTACCAACAACATATCCAAATCGAAGGTCGTCTAAGCCAACTAGAAAGGTTTTGGCAGCCACAGGGGGCACTGGTGCACGTAAGATCTGGGCTTACCATCACAGTTAGGGCTCGAAAGCTCACATATACATAGATCACCTTTCAGAATGAAAATAAGATTAGAGAAATCGAGAAGACGCAACTTGGCCTGTGTCCCAACTATGGAGTCGTGGTTAAGTAGTCCATGCAAAATTCGGGATTAGTGCCCCCTAAGAGGATAGGCATAGGACTCCCCTCCAGCCGCCCCCCCCCCCCCCGTGTAAATTGGTAAAAATGGTCTCCATTTCCCGTGCATAGCCATAGCTTGCATCACCAGGAGATATACAGTAAGAAGGACTCCTTCCTAAACTTTAACTTCAAGCATTCACTGTTTAGCTTGGTCTAAAGGAAATGGCGGTGCAACGCAGATCGAAATGGCAACAGCGACGTCTACACTTGCGGTCGACGAGCGTGGTACGGAAAGGCCACCGTAAAAAAAAAGAACGGGGGAAAACAATGGCCGCGTGCGTGCATGCGGAGCGCGAGGGCCAAGTCACGCATACAGATGGAAGTCTCAACCTCACATGAATTTCCACTCCATGGACCGTGCCAAGTACAGCCACGGTGAGGTTGTGAGAAGCGGAGGGGAACACGCACGAACTGGTAATGTTTTTTGTCCCTAACCAGCTGTTAAGCTCTAGAAAGTGTTGTTTACCTTATGCATGTGTGTACTGCGATTATTACTGGGAGTGCACCTGCTGGCTGGTGATTCGCGTGGCTCACAGGCAGCTACAGCTACAGGTTCGCCGCCACGCCGGCGCAGCCATCGCGCACGCTTCTACCACTGTCTCGGGCCATGCCACGGGAGAACCCAACGATTTGCCCGGGGATTTGCGCAGGCTGCCATGCATGGCTCCGCGCCCAGGTTGCGCGTCTGGCGACTCCGCGCGCGGGCGCGTTGGGCGTGGGAGTCTGGAAGATGTCGGGGAAAGGTGCCGCACGACTGCACGAGAGCGCGTGTCTCGCTCCGTCGCGTGCGGGCGGGGCAGCAATCCAACTACTCGCCACTACGCCAGTCCGCCACCAATCCCCGCCTCCGTTGCCCCCACGGCCGGCATAGCTAGCCTATGTACTATATATAGATACTCTCTCCGTCCCACTGTCCCACAGCCTATGCCGCTTCTTCATCACGAGCCGCAGCCGCGACGCGAGGGCAACTGCTCGTCCTCCCTGTCGCCCGGCGCCGGTTGCTATGGCCGTTGTGGAGAGGGAGGGGAAGCAGCCCGACGGGGGGCCTCTCTACACTGGCACCAGTTGCCAGGCCGTGTAGTAGATCTCACCACCAACTCGCTCTCGTCGACGGGGCATGATAGAAAGGATTTGGGGAGGACACGGTGTATTTGTAATAACCAGCAGGTACATACTTCCATCGTTACAGATGCTATGATATTAATATATATTTTTGTTGAAAAAATGAATTGCAAACAAAATTCTAGTTCTCCAAAAAACACTTTTATTCTAGCGAAAAGCGTAGATAGTCTGACGACACTGGACCGTGTACGGGCAACGACACTGTTTGATCGATACGGGCCTCCCTCGCTCAATCGGCACGCGCTGCCAGCCCACTACGTCCTGATTCGTGGACCTTAGACAACAAAGGCCCAGGTGAAGGAGACAAGAGAGGCTTAAAAACAAAAGATCACATCAGCTTAACGCGCGCCAAGAATGCTGGATCGACACGTAACGAATAGCCTGTGACCGAAGGAAGGAAACCTGAGCTCCGAGCTAACGCCAGCCTCTCCCATCATTGTTGACACGGATGATGAGGAGATGTCCTGACCTAATAACCCAGCTAGTTAATGTCGATTTGGTGTTGCTGAAAACGACTGGACTGGACTGGACACGGCGAAGCCAGCGGCGACTCGTCACCTGGCCAGTCAAGATTGTAGCCTAGCCTGAGTTTTCCCCTCATGGAACAGTCTCGCAGGACACTTTTTTTCTCTGTTGTTGTTCGGTAGTCGTGCATAGATATTAAGTGGATGGTGTTGGCTCTTCCATGCTTCATTTCGATGTGAATGTAACATCCCAACTGTATGCGTATTTGTGTCGAATAAAGATAAAAGATAGAGTAGTTTACACCATGACTCCCCAGGCGGCTGAAAGTTCGCGAGGTACTTTGTACTAACTTGGAACGCAAGCACTAGCACTGCATACTGAGGCCGCTTATTTAAACCAGGTGAACGAAGAGGTGTCTGTTAGTACCGTACCGTATTTCGGTACATGCCGATAAGTACTACTGGACGGGAGCACCGAACACTAGTTACGGTACCGTACATCCTGCAGCCTGTAAAAGCAGGGCAGGCGGTCGTGTCCGGTCAAGTCACGCGTACACTCGTGAGTCGTCCTGCTGCAGCCGTGCGTGGCTGCCTTCTCTAGTTCTCTGGTACGTACTAGCTAGGCGACTGCTAGAAGTACTGTACTGTACTGTAGCGCTGCTAGCCCGTAGCGGTAGCGCGTGACCGGGGAGCTGTGCTGGTTTTGCAGTATGCCGCGTGGTCGCGGTTTTTTGTTGCATAAAGAGTGTAATCGTACTGTCGCGGCGGCTAACCACAGCACCCTCGGGACTCGCTCTAATCAAATCTCGTAAGGGCGATCCAAGGGCAGACCTGCCGGGCCAAGGGGCGCCCATGTCCGACTCCGAGAGCCGATCGAGGACGCTACGCGACGCGAGCGGGGCGGCTGCTGGGCGCGGGCGAAGCGACGCTGCAACGGTGGCGTTGCTTGGAAACGGGACGGGACGGGGCTAGGTGGAACCGTGGGCCGCGGCCCAACACCCATGAAACTGGCGAAATTTCGGTCCAATGATTGGTCAGGTACGAGGTCCACGGTTTCAGTCCGCTTGATGTCCAACGAAACCGAGCAGATAAGAGGATAGCCCGTCCCATGCGGGGGCGGAAATGGAGGGGAAAGAAAGATGAGGTGAAAAAACAAAAGCTAGGGAAGGGGAGGATGGACGGGGAAAGATGGATGGATGGCGAGAGGAGGGCGCCCGCTTTTTAACCTTTTTTATGTTGCACGCATCCAGGGACCATGCCAGTGGTAGGAGAGAGAGAGAAGAAAGGAGCAGGACTGCAGGAGGCAAGGCACCAGGCCACCACCCTAGGCCGCGGACAGCAGAGAGAGACAGAGGAGAGCGCTGCGCGCTGGTAGTAGTAGCTAGCGCGGCTACAACAGGCAGGCAAGAGCACGCTCCCGCCGCTCCGGCTCGCTCGCTGCCGTGCCACCACCGCCGAGAAGGGCCCGCCTCGCGCGCCAGATCTCGCCGGCAGGGAGGCGCGCGCGATTATGCGCGACTAGGTACATGAGGGCGGCGCCCTTCAGTGCCCAGGGGAGCGGGGCGGGAACCATAGAGGCGCTGCTTTGTTGGCCGACAGACAAGGGCGGCGGCGGGTTGCTCGAGCCGACGTCGGTGCTGGACTGCAGACAGAGCCCCGGCCCGCCCAACTCGACATCGACGCTGTCTTCGTCCCTGGGCGGCGCCGCCGCGGACTCCACCGGCGTGGCGGCGGTCTCGGAGGACAGCGCCGCCGCCGCCGCCGATGCCACCAGATGGGCGACGCCCGGTGAGCACGGTGGCGGCGGCGGCGGCGTTGAGGCTGGGGACGGGGAGGAGTGGAGCGGCGGTGACCTGCCGCCCATACCGGGGAGCCTCGACGTCGGCTTCGCCGGGGAGGAAGGCTGGGACGCTATGCTCAGCGACGCAGCGGCGGCCGCCGGGCAGGAGCAGACGTTCCTCAACTGGATCATGGCGGCCCCCGGCGACATGGACCCGCCGGCGCTCCAGCAGCAGCACCAGCGCCTCGGCAATGCCGCCGGCTTCGGGTTTCCCGCCTCGGACACGCTCGGGTTCTCCCTGCAGCATCACCCCGGCGGCGGCGCCTCCGCCGGCGCGCTCGGCTCCGACCTGTCGTCCCCTGGCGCGAGGTCGCTCACCAGCAGCAGCTGCAGCGGCAGCAAGGCAACTTCCACTTTCGGCCTTCTCCCCACCGACGCGGCGCTTCAGCCGCCACCGGCCACAACCATGCCATTCCACGATGGTGCCGGCATAAAACCCGCACCTCATGGCGCGCCGACGCCCAATCTACTCCTCAACCAACACCAGCCGACGCCGGCGGTTTCCTTCTTCATGCCGCTCCTCCCCTTCCCCGACCATCAGCAGCAGCCGCATCTCCCGCCGCCGCCGCCGAAGCGCCACCACTCCATGCCCGACAACCTCTTCCTCCTCAACAACCAGCTCCAGCCGCCGCTGCCGCAGTGTCTCCCGTTCCCACCACTGCATACCACCGCTCCATTCCAGATCCAGCCTTCGCTGCAACCGCCGCGGGGCGCGATGAAAACAACCGCCGCGGCAGAGCAGCAGCAGCAGCTTCTCGACGAGCTTGCTGCTGCGGCAAAGGCAGCTGAGATCGGCAACTCCATTGGCGCGCGAGAGATATTGGCGCGGCTCAATCAGCAGCTTCCTCCAACTGGGAAGCCTTTCCACCGCTCCGCCTCCTACCTCAAGGAGGCGCTCCTCCTCGCGCTCACCGACGGCCACAACGGCTCCACCCGTCTCACCTCCCCGCTCGACGTTGCCCTCAAGCTCGCCGCCTACAAGTCCTTCTCTGACCTTTCTCCAGTGCTCCAGTTTGCCAATTTCACTGCCACCCAGGCGCTTCTGGACGAGATCACCTGTACAACTGCTTCTTGCATCCGCATAATTGATTTCGACTTGGGTGTTGGCGGCCAGTGGTCTTCCTTCTTGCAGGAGCTCGCACACCGCCGTGGCACAGGGGGTGTCTCATTACCGATGTTTAAGCTCACAGTCTTCGTCTCTAGTGCCTCCCATCATCCACTTGAGCTGCATCTTACTCGGGACAACCTGTCGCAATTTGCTGCTGATCTTGGCGTTCCATTTGAGTTCACTGCCATCAATCTTGATGCATTTGACCCCACAGAATTGATTGCTCCTACAGCCGATGAGATTGTTGCAGTTAGCCTCCCGGTGAGCTGCTCTGTACGCATTCCGCCGCTCCCGATGCTGCTTCAGTTGGTGAAACAGCTTGCTCCTAAGATTGTGGTGGCTGTTGACCATGGCAATGACCGGGGGGACCTCCCATTTTCACAGCACTTCATGAACTGCTTCCAGTCTTGTATGTTCCTCCTTGACTCACTTGATGCTGCCGGAACTGATGCTGATGCTGCCAGTAAGATTGAGAGGTTTCTGATTCAACCGAGAATGGAAGATGCAGTACTTGGGCGTCATAGAGCTGAAAAGGCAATGGCTTGGCGGACAGCTTTTACATCTGCTGGATTTTCTCCAACGCCCCTCAGCAACCTTGCGGAGGCACAAGCTGACTGCCTTCTGAAGAGGGTGCAGGTCCGGGGCTTCCATGTGGAGAAATGTGGAATGGGTCTAGCACTCTACTGGCAGCGTGGCGAGCTTGTGTCTGTCTCGTCATGGCGGTGTTGATCACACCTACACTATTTGCAGGCATGTTTAACCCAGTAATATGCATTTTGTCTGGCAATCAAAACATTGCAATGGAACTATTGCCTTGGTTGTTGCACACCTCTGATTGCTTTATTACTGTTGTTTATTAGCTAGGCCTAATGAATTTAGCAATCCTGGTGTCGGTGTCTCTATAATGTAACATGTTGGTCTAGGGTCTCACCATGCTGTTCTTGCACTCCTCGCAGATAGCCAGGGGATAATTTGGCATATTGGACAGCGGTATGGTTTAGAATATCCTTTCTAGTTCTTTTGACAGTATATTTCATTGTGGGTCTGTGGCTATGATTTAAACCCTAAACTATCTTCAGATTATTACAGTGACAACATGTTAGTCATTTAGTAGTAGATTGAAGCAAGAGTGCCACAATAACTGAAATGGTAATTTGTCAAATTATTCAGCTGATGATCATAAGCTGTTGAATCTAAAGCTTGCATCAACAAGACATGTTATCGAATCACAGAAAAAGGAGATATGCTGTAAGAGCATAACAAACAAGATTTTGGACAGACGGCACTTGCTTGCTAGTGCTAGCCAAATCTTTCTACTGTTGTTTGTCGTATCCAAAATGTAACTAAAAGTTAGTAGAATTTGCTCTCAGTTTTTTTAATCATCTTATGGATAATGATTAGGTCTTACGTTTAAGTTTTCATTGTTCCAGAATGATAGCTATTGTGTATTACTCACTTAAAACGGTCCTTGCCCATTGCCTTGCATGTTATTGATATAGAGTGGTGTGCTAGATATTCTAAAACAAAATGAATATGATAGGATGAGGCTTTTTTTCTGCGAAAGACACAGGGCATATAAAAGATGCCCAGTGATGGGTGCTGTTCTTTATTGTTTTTTGCCAAGACATTTGAGGTATGTTTCTGTCCCGTTCTTTTTCACTGTGCTAAAATGTGAATATAGCACGACATTAATAAATCTTGTTTTGACTGTAACTGCCGTAAGGTTTTATGGTCTGCTAAACATGCTTGCAAGGGATAAGCTTGTATTCCAAAGATGAAGCGAGAGTGGATTTTCATTAGATATGATTGTAGGTGGTATAAGATTATGCCAGTTGCGCTTTTGGTTTTCCTGTCTGAAGCATAGCAACGTCATAAGAGTATGTACTCACAGCAACGCATGTCACACAGGGCGCCGTGTTTTATCCCCCGAGCACAAAAAAAAATTGGTGTTTTCCTCTATATACATATACTTCGTAGAAGTAATTTACTTTTTATGGTGCCTAGCAATTCCTTGTTTCCATTTCTGTCCATCTCAAGCTTTTGTGAATAAGAGCCACCAGAGTACCCGGATGGATAAAACTATCCTTGGCGTGAATTCATGAAATTAAAACCTTACCCTTTACTCACGTAGTCACATAGCAGTGGGAAAATAACTCTGAACGAAACATGTGTGGATCTTTAAAATCTGTCCTGAAAGTAGACTGCAGCCGACCCGCGCAACATCTCACACGGTTCGTGATACTATTGCTCCTTCGAGATCGGTGTCGCTATCCTTTTGCCAAACAAAGCAAACTGAGCTTTGTTCAGCTGTGCAAATCTACAACGAGCCTGATCTCTGGACCACCGCGGGACGGCGGCATCGCGACCGGACGCGAGATATCGACCGGGCGACGCCTGGCCACTGGTCGGCCGTCATCAGCCGCCCACTGACCGCCGTGTGGTCCAGTCCAATGCACCGTTCCTTCCTCCGTCCATAAATACTTTGCACTTCCGACGTACTTAGCCCTGTTGCCGATTGATTTTGGTAGGCATTGGCAGGAGCGGTGCACCCTTGACTCTCACTTCACTTGCAGCGATCGTTTCTTATTCCATCAGCTTGAGGCTTGGCCTCGCCTCTCACATGGCCGGTGCCCCCCCCCCCTCCCGCGTGCCGGTGCCCTGTTGATTTCGACTCGATGATCGCCTGCCCTCTGACTGGCCCCTCTCCCGTCCCGCTTAAAAAACTGCACGCGTCGGTCTACCAGGTTCAGAAGCTGTTTCTCTCTTGAAGCTCGCAAACAAATCTGGGGTTTGAGAAAAAACGGAGAGGACGCCGTGTTACAGGTGTGACGGGTGGGTTAGCTCCCTGTCTGCTCGGCGCATGACGCTAACGGAGTAGACAAGCTGCACCCCAGAACGTGCCGCCCGATCATGAGACTGACAGCTCCGTTTCTTTAAGCAGGGCGTGATGGCTAGGCTTGAGCAGTGCCAGTATTTCCTTTGTTTTAGTTGCCACGTACCCAAGCTTTTCTGCTCCCTGACCTTTAATTCCTTTCCCTCCCGGTGCTGCAGCCTCCCGTAGTCCCGTGTCATTCATCCTCCTCCCCTGCCTATCCTCTTGCCACTCTGGAGAGAGCGGGAGGTCTGGGCGTATGGCAATGCATGCACCAGGGTGGGGCTGGGACTGGTTAAGGGCAAAAAAAAAGAGGTGCGTGCTTGCTTGCTGTCATTGCTGCCGTCTTTACTTAGGAGTAAGGACGAGGGACGAGGAGCTGGTGCCCACCGACTGTGTCATTGCTGCTCTCCTGGGTTTCTGCTTCCGCGGCTCCGTCAGATGGGCTGTTTATAATGTTGGGAGCTTGCTTTGATCTGTCACATGACAACCTGTCCTCTCCGCAAGTCAGCAATGCATTGTATATCAAGGAAACAGTTTTAGAAACCAGGTGAGCTGCATTGGTTCAAATCTCGCGCGGGGAGCCTCGACGAACTTTCTCCGCAGTTGCAGGTTGCGAGATGCACGGTCCTTTGTAAATCGTGTGGGGATTAATAAGCTGGTTCGTGTGAAATTTCAGAGAAACTCCTTCCGGTTATAGAGGGGACCGTAACTCCGCTACACGATTAGAAATCACCGAGAAAATGCGCGACTTTCCGGACGTCGACCTTTCCTAGAAATTTCTTTTCGAATTCAAGCAGAGACCTTGCCTGGCCCACGCCGTGACGCCCCCGCCCGCCGAGGGGAGAGCACGGCGTCCACGAAGGTTGGCGCGGCGTGTACTCCCGCCCGCCCACGGATAGTGGAGGAGTGGCGCTGTCCGGCCTCCCCACCCCTGCACTGCACTCGACGTAGGCGAGCAAAGCAAAGCACAGCACAGCGCACCGGCGAGCGAGCCCTGCCGCGCCACACGGTCTCCCGCGACGCGAGGTGAGGTGAGGGGGGGCCAACACCCCAAACGCGACGAGGACCACGTGCACACCGCTGTCGCGCAACATGGGCGGGCGATCTTCCCCTCCCCTGTGCGGTCATGGGGTCCTGGACTCGTCCTCCCTCCCCTCCCACACGAACAGAACAAAACAGAACGCACGCTCGGACCTGGCCTCTACCTCGGCGGCGCTCGGCACGCTAGCTGGAGATCGTGGAACGTGCCGGGTGACGGACGGACCACGAGCCGGCCGGTCTGTTCCACAGCCAGTTGACGAGCCCGGGGTGTTCGGTTGCTCTCCCGGCTGGCGCGGCGAGCTCAGCCGTTGGGCTCCACGTCTGACGACGGCGCAGGGAGCGCCGCGGCGTAGGGCCACGTGTGTCTGGATGGGCACGGCGAGCCAGGACGGCAGGCCCACGAGGGTCGTCTCGGTCACGCCGTGGCCCGGCCCCACGCCGCAGAGCTCTGTTCGGTGACGCAGCGCAGCGTCTGGTGGCAACACCGGTGAGCTGTGGGCGGGCATCCGCGGGACATCATGGCAGGTGCGTTGGAGATCGTGGCCCGGAAGGAAGGGTAACACACATCTCCGTCTCCGCTCGTTGCGTGCGCCGCCGGTGCTGCGGTTTGTGCCTGTCCCCGTCTCGTGGGCAACAGACGAACAGAGGAGTCGCGCAAGCAATAGCTAAGCTTCGTTTTCCGGCGATGCGATGCACACGTTACAGTCAGGAAAATCAACGGTGAATACGTTTGGCCTCGGAAAGAAAGAACGGTGAAGGCACTTGGATGGGAGCCGGAACTCACCAGGCCAGGAAAAAAAATGGCGCTGACTCGTCTCAAGTCTGTGCGTTCTGATCGATCGGCGCCAATTGGTTGGCAAGCTAAACACACATCCAAACTTGACTACGGTGGACATGACTTTCTGAAACGGATTAGTAGAATGATCCAGTAGTGATGCAAATAGCATAAAAACAGCTCTAAAATGTAAAACAAACACTAGCACGCTTACAGATCAGATCGGATGCACCGGCAGATCTTTGGGAGAAGTATATATAAAAGAAGTTGGAAAATTTAAATGACGTAAGGACACAAAACAACACATGAATCCGGCACCGACGGAAAAGAGCTTCCTTGTCCTTATCAAAGAGCAATACGTCCAGGCTTTAGTCTTCAGAAAAAAATACGCATGCCTTTGTTCGTGCGATCCAAGACGCGGAGGAAAGAGAGAGGTGAAAAGTCAGCAGAATCTTAAAGTGGTCAGGAGCATCTATGCAGTGTAAAGGAAGCTGCAGCACAGTCGTAGTAGTTCAGAGCGCCTGTGTATGCGTTCAGCATGTAACCGGCTGTGCCTTTGGGCCCCCATAGTCTGGTGAGTCCTCCCATTGCAAAGCAGTAGAAGAACGCAAAGTTTTCTACTGAAAAAAAAGGGACTAGCGAAGCAGAGAGCCGAAGAGGAGGTACCTTTGCATGTATCAAGTATGTGCATGTGGTGTACACATATGGTCGATGCAGATATACGAATCATGAAGCTATCATAGCAGTAGTAGTATATATCTCTTCATGCATAAGCTACCTCGTCCGGGAAAACATTTCTAAACTGCAGACTTAGATAAAAGTTGCAGTGAGTCTGCATGTCGGTCCACTAGCCCTGATCATGACGAACAAAGCTTTAACCATACCTTTTTTAGCTCACCAATCAGTGAGGAAAGGAGAAAGCAGATCAGAATCGTGAAAAGGAAACGTATGAACATGGTTTCAGACATTTGCAAGCTTGAACGATGCTTTTTTTTGCACGTGATAGTGTTACAACACCCTTGCAGCTCTTAAAATACAGTGCCTCACTATGCATACGCAGTACAAGAGTTTAGTGAATGTAAACGTACCAGTAACTACATGCGGCCACACTGGGGAGCCAAAGCCAAATGGTTGGGGCAAAAACATGTGGATTGAAAACTAGGGGGTGTCACCGTGGAGAACAAAGGAAAGGTATGCCAACCAAATCCCATCCCAATGGAGCAACCAAAGCTTGTGAAGCGATGTATTTCGACTACCTCTTCGAAGCAAAGTGCACAAACCCGTGGTGTCATGTACTCCCCCGTTCTTAATTATTTGATGTTTAAGATAAAAAATTTAGTTTAATTTAAACTAAATTAGCTGTACTAAACATTATTTATTTCAGAACAGGTTCATGAGCAAAATGTCTCTAGCGATGGTGATAAAAGAATTTGTTGGAAAGCGAAGGAAAAATAAAGTGACGTGGATTGGGAATGGGCTGGGACAATTAGAAAAGAGATGAAAAAACATACCTCGTTGGGCAGCCAGAAAGGAAAAAAATGTGTCCTCGAGATGCCTCTTACTAGGCATAGCATTTATCCACTATATACTAATCAATTGTATCTAAAAACTTTTATAAACCTAAGCTAATGATACACAATTTACTTATAATTCAGCACTCTCTTGTAGGCTGCAAATATGAAATAGAAGATCACTGTAATTTGATTAATCAGCCGTGCCCGCCATGATTCAAACTCGAGATATGTAACCCTGTTTTCATATTAATCTATTATGCATTTATCAGTTGCATTCAAAAGCTTAATCTAATAGAAAATAATGCACAATTAACTTTAATTAATAACTATAAAGTAGAAATTGCTATGCTTCTATTCCCAAAGGACAAAACTAGAACAACATCTATATATGGACTGGATCTTGAATCTGAGTACACTAGTATTCACTTCATTCGTTCAAAAATATAAGCATTTCTAGCCATGTTTCTGTGTGTTCAGGTTCATATCATCTTTTTATACATCTTGATAAGTATTTATTTAGATCCATATCATCTTCAGAAAAAAAACGCTTACATATTTAAACAGAGGTAGTAACATTATTTGTGTTGCTGGCTTGCTGCACTTCTGGTAAGCACAAACCAACAACTTCCTTCCACTTTTTCCCGGTGTCTGTGCGCGTAGGACAGACGCTTCCTCTTCTTTTTCAGAAAAATCTCTCAATTACGTAGCACAATCCAAAAAGAACGCTCTTCATTAGAAAGCTATGCAAGAGAAAGACAGGGCAGGGGAGGAGGGGGCCCAGCCTCCCTATCTGTCACTCCTGCCCTTCTTCAGGACTTCTGAAACATGGCGCGCCTCTCCACCAATCTCAATCTTCTCCTGTCACTCACTCATGTGGTGTGGTCCTCTGGCTATCTAGTACATGCTGCTATCCTTTCGTGACAACATAGACGGGTTGTTGACTGCTAGCCAAAGCCAAGTGTGCTTATGGAGTATGATTTTTTCCATAAGTAAGCTTCGATTTATAGTATACCACTACATAATAGTTTAATTTGCCAAGTCAGTGGGGTGACCAGGCCCACATAAAACGGGCTACAAATCCAAACATAACCACCGAGTCAACTTCTACAAACCTTGTATTGAAGTTTTAGGCAACCATCTGCCCTCTACAGCAACTTCATTCGTTCATGGCACTTCCTGCTAATGTTATAGTACTAGTGTTTGCGCGCACCAAATAATAAACCGCAGGTGAACTGACAAGATCATATCGACGGCGGGGTGACGACCGAGTAAGACCTGTGTGTTTGCTGTTGTTCTCTTGCCATGCAAATAAAACCAACAGGTCCCTGTCAGTTCCCCCTTTTGCTTTCGCCATGCAAACGCAACGCCTTTCCTTTCCTTGCCCTTGCTGATCCATCAGCTACCTCCTCCGGCCATCATCACTGCCTGCACTCGGCCGCTCGGACGGACCACGACGAGAACGTGGAGTTGGTGCGGGGCGCTTGGCGTCTTCCGCCGCCGCGGCCTCGTTCTCGGCGGCCGTTTTCTTGGGTGGCGGGAAACGTTTCCTCGTGTGATCCGGGCTCGGCGGCTCATCCTTTTCCGTCGGCTTTTACTTGGCCGGCGGCAGGAGCGGTTCGGATCGTCCCTCCCGCTCGGGGTAGATAAGGGTGGGTGTCCGCCGCCGTCCGTGTCGCGCCTCGGCTCGCCAGTCGCCACTGCTTGGCGATGAGGAGAGGGAAAGCGACCAATGGAGTCATGGAGAGCGGGCGGCCAGCTCTGGGCCAAGCTCCAATTCGTTTGGTCGTGTGAGGAGTGAGCGCTGAGGACAAACAGCTAACCTACGAATCGGTACGTGTCCATGGATAGCTGCGAATCAGTTACTTATTAATTTGCGTGGCTACAAAACGGAGATTTGGGTGGTAGCGTCAGATCTCGTATCGGTTTTAACCACCGTGTGATGTACTAGCTGTTGCTCCGATTGCGGCTCTATTATTTTTCTTGGTGGTTCGAGCTGGAACGTGATCAGCCAACCGAGACTACCTGAAGTTGTAGGTGCGAGGTGAGGTTGGCAAGGCAAGCAGGCTGGAACAGTAGTACCGCAGCAAGGATCGGCTTGCCGTGTTGGCGCGGCGTCTAATCATACGCGTATGCGTGGGAACCCAACGCAACCCAAGGCGAAGGAGCATGGGCGGCCATGCTGTCCCGCCCACCGTTTTCCAGTAGCCTGAACGGATTTCGGCCCAAAATCACGACCGAGAGCCACTCGGCATTCCATTCCCCGGCCGAGCAGTT
This sequence comes from Neostapfia colusana, assembly GCA_030760725.1. Classification (NCBI taxonomy): domain Eukaryota; kingdom Viridiplantae; phylum Streptophyta; class Magnoliopsida; order Poales; family Poaceae; genus Neostapfia; species Neostapfia colusana. The sequence goes on from JASWHV010000019.1 coordinate 59,050,190, forward strand.
AACCCCGCTATTTATATTTATCAGCGACTGGGAGAGCGTGAAGAACCTCGCAAAGCCCACTCCCGACACGTACCCTCCGATTGGCAATGCGCCTGCTAGACCGGTCGCTTTCGGACACGCCGGGATCAGAATAGACCACACGCAAAATCGGCGGTCCAATAATAAAGAGGCGAACAAATCTCTCGCCTCGTGAAAGAAAAATAAAAAAACCTCCCAAAGTTGTGGCTAACGCGTCTCCAGCAGCTAGAACGTGCTTTGGGCCAGGGGCATCTGATGCAGGAACATATTCGTGCCGGCTTCACTGACAAGGCTTGTGGTCGTGCCGGTGCAGCGAGGCCACAGATATAATAGATGGCGTCGTGCGTCCCGTATCGCGTCGCCGTGCCTTTTTTTTTCCCCGTCCGTCTAGCGGTGGTGATGGCAGCTGACTGAGGATTTCCACTGTACGTGGCCACTGGTGCGTATGCGAAGAACAATCAAAAGGAAGGGACGTCATGGGCTATCGAAGCGTGCATGACTTAACTTGCTCACGCACGCGCGTGAATTGACCACCCTCAGCTGATCTGCGACTTTGCAATTCCTCAGTGTTCCTGCTTCTTCTTTTATTTTTGAGGAAGACTCAGTGTTTCTGCTACTCTGTGGCCAAGATGAAGATGGCCGAAAGTTTTAAGCCCAGGTATTACGGCCCAAAGAACCCCGGCTTCGTGGGCCTTCGAAGAACGAAAGGCCCACCGGGCTTAGATGCCCGACTAAAGCTTCTCATCTACAGTCCGTTGGCCAGCGTGGTCGCTACATCTGACTGACATGTGGGCCCTTGCATAGGGTTCTGCTCCCTCAAGCTCTGCGCGCCTCTGCTCGCCGCCGCACCAACAACCATCGCCGAGCCGCCTTCTATTCTAGCCCAAAACCTCCGCCCCCATGGCGTCCTCCTCCCCGTCGCCGCCGAAGCTGCCGATCCCCGGCCGCCGAAACGTACTCATCACTAGCGCGTTGCCCTATGTCAACAACGTCCCCCACCTCGGCAACATCATCGGCTGTGAGCGTCCCTTATCTCCCCCCGCCACTCAAATTATTTCTCTGCTTCTCTGCGTTTGTGGTTCCGTTTGATGGGGACTCGATTCGATGCTCTTGGGTCGCGCAGGTGTGCTCAGCGCCGACGTGTTCGCGAGGTACTGCCGGCTGCGGGGGTACAACGCGATCTACATATGCGGGACGGACGAGTACGGGACGGCCACCGAGACGAAGGCCATGGAGGAGAAATGCACGCCCAAGGAGATCTGCGACAAGTAAGCAAACCTCCATCTCAACTTCCCGCGACGACTCCTACTCACTTTGATATGGTGTTGTGTAGGACTTATTTTGGTTCTGTATGGTTGTGCTCAAGCTATTTAAACTAGGGGGGATTTTTAGGTAGAAGGCAAGCCGGAGAGGCGTGAGGTGAATTGCCTCGTGAGCAGATTATAGACACTGTCTTCCTAGGTTTTCAATTCTGGTGCTCAGTATTCGTTAGGCAAGGAGTAACAAAGTAAACCACATGCTGTTATGACGTTCGGGAGCTGAAAATGACTACGCAGAGTGATTTATGGGCTTTGTGTATCAGTTGATTTGGTTGCTTCAACTGATCTCTTTTTATGCATGTTGTTTAAACTTTTCCTACGTTGCATTGAACTTGAGTCATGTTGTAGTAGTCTGTTGACACCTTGATTTCTGGTTAGCTGATTTGATTGGTACCTTGCTTGACACCATAGTAACTGATCCTGTTATTTTGTTTGATCTTGCATATTCGACTAATGTGTAGATGAACCTAACACTATTCACTGCATTTTTTTAGTTCAATGATTGAGAATTGGACTTCTATGAAGTACACAGTATTCTTACTTTGTCTTGTGATTTACACATGAAGTTTTCAGCTATCGACCTGTGATATGTTATATACATTTGTCGGAAATCTCAAACTACATATGCTACATAAAGTAGAGATAGTACTTTTCCTCACCGCCCGGTCTCTCTTCTGAAAATTCTAGGTACCACAAGATACATGACGAGGTCTACAAATGGTTTGACATAAAATTTGACAAGTTTGGACGGACGTCCTCTCCTGAGCAGACAGAGGTCTGCCATGCAATTTTCCATAAGTTGATGGAAAATGATTGGCTTACTGAAAATACTATGCAGCAGGTGCAGCTTATTCTTGGTGTTGTACTATATTCATCTTCACATGTTGTTTTCTGTTATCTCAAATTTATTTGCTATGCAGCTATACTGTGATACATGTCAAAGATTTTTAGCCGACCGTCTTGTGGAAGGAATATGCCCAAACAAAACCTGTAATGCAGCCGCACGAGGTGATCAGTGCGAAATATGCAGCACAATGTTGAATCCAACTGAACTAATTGAACCTAAGTGTAAGGTAAGATGTCCAGTACTTACTGTGCTCTTCCTTTTTTTGTCTATCAACATAATTGATGAAAGCATATAATGTGTCATAACACTGAATTTTAAAATTTTATCTTCTGACTTTCCTTGTAGGTCTGTAAGAATACTCCACGTATTCGTGACACAGATCACTTGTTCTTGGAGCTTCCTCAATTGAGAGACAAGTTGGTAAACTATATCAACGAAACTTCAGTAACTGGTATGTGGAGTCAAAATGCCATTCAAGCAACAAATGCATGGCTGAGGGAAGGACTAAAGCCACGCTGTATAACAAGAGATCTTAAATGGGGAGTTCCTGTTCCACATGACAAATATAAAGACAAGGTTTGGGCCTTTCAGACAAGAAAGATATCAACAATTATGCATTTATCTGATATTCCCTCTTTTTAATTATTTTCAGGTGTTCTATGTCTGGTTTGATGCACCTATTGGCTACTTGTCTATCACGGCAGGCTACACACCTGACTGGGAGAAGTGGTGGAAGAATCCTGATAATGTAGAATTGTTTCAGTTTATGGGCAAGGATAATGTGCCGTTTCATACGGTAAGATGTGTATAACATTGTAAGCATTTTCTGTAATTATTCAAGTTTTTAGATTTTAGCATGACATGGTGACTATGCTTAGTGAATTCTTTTTGCCTTTTCATAATTTTTTCATAGTTTCAAGATTTTTTTGGTTTATGATCTATATCTCTCCGATGTACCTCTCAGTAGTGATGGTAGAATCCTCCTGGTAGTTTGGTTTCTATTGGCCAATTTAACATTTTAAACTCCAATTTCTGGATGAATGAGAATGATTGATCAGTTTCATGTGTGAACCTTTTCCTTGATACAAAAGACTTTTTATTCACTTCCAGCATTCCTATTGAGGACTGCAACCACAAAAAATTCATGCGTTTACCATTTATCATGTGATTTTTTTGTTAAAAGGTGTTTTACCTTACTTCCAGAATCCGTATTGAGAATTGCAACAATTATCCATGCTTTTAAGTGTTTACACATGGCATTTTCAGACATTGCCACTTTTTCTTCTTATTTGGATGAAGTTCTTATTTTACAAAAGGTAATTTTCAGATCATGTTCCCTTCAACATTACTTGGAACCGGGGAAAAGTGGACAATGATGAAGACAATAAGTGTTACCGAGTATCTAAATTATGAAGCAGGTATGTGCCATGGTTGTTACATTTTTATACATCCTTTTTGATCCGGACACAGTCCATATGTGTTACTAGTATTTGTTAAATGTTTGTTTACATGAACTGGGGTTCCTCTGGTTTTTAGAAGACACCTGGTGTATTGATCAAACCGAATTTTACTTTGCATCAAATATCAAATTGTTTTCCCTTTGCATAGTTACTTTCTTGTTGGTTTCGTGCGGCTAGAGAATAGTGGCATGAAACTGGACTGATGCTCATGCGACATGGTTGGCTAAGATGTTATAATACTATCAGTTGTTTTTTGTTCTCATTGCTGTTCTGGCTTTTGTCTTGAAACATGTTTCTCTTGTTCTTTATTTGTTGCAAACTTGTAGTGAATCCTCATTCAGTTGTAATTTCTGGTAAATATAATTTATTCAGTTTCTTCCAAATGTCCCGCTGGTATGTTATTTAAGTCTATTGCATTGGAAGATAACTCCTTTTCTGGACCCTATGGAGTCCTGTGAATCTTGCTAGTGTTTGATAAATAAAGATTATGATTTGAAGGCATCTACACTACATTTTTTCTCTCCAATTGGTAGGGGAGCTGCATACCATTATAAAAAAGAAAGGGCAGCCCGGTGCATGTAGCTCCTGCTTGCGCAGGGTCCAGGGAAGGGTCCGACCCACTGAATATTAAGAAATAAATAGTTATCGGCGTATACAACATGTAGACCATATACAAATCTTTTTTTGGAAATCACTAAATATTGATGCACCTATAGGAAAATTCTCCAAGAGTAAAGGTATAGGTGTCTTTGGTAATGATGCAAAGGATACAAATATTCCTCCTGAAGTATGGCGATACTATCTGCTTATGAATCGCCCTGAGGTCAGTAGAGATGTACTCCCTCCATATTTCTTTTGTTGACGTTTCAGACTTTTTAAAGCATCTGACTAATCACGATTAAGTGTCGCTTAGTTGACAAATCAGATGGAATCAGTCGGGTAGGTGCAGCGAGGCTATCAGAGTGTTTAGGAACCTAGTCGTCTGATTTGTCCTTGAATAATCATGATTAAGCGTCCAGATTAGACTTGGATTGCTAGTTTTCAGGGGAATAGGTCTGCTTTTTTTTTGGCCCGTTAGGTCAAGGGTCATGTTGAGCCCAAGCATATAAGCCAAACCTCCTCTGTTCTCCCTCCCTACACTATTCAGGCTGCCACCGGTGGCTGTCTGCAGCTCGTTGCCGCCCCTCTGCAGCCTGCCCGCTTCCTCTCTCCATCTATTAGGCCCTTGAGTGCCCGGACGACTAGGTACTAGTCGATCGACTAATCGGTCCTAGTCGTCCGCCTAGTTGATCTAATCGACTGATCGGTGGCTTGGTGACTAGAAACAATCAGACAAAGGATTTGAACTGCAATTAGTGTAGATCTTTGTCTGAAACTTCAACAAAAGAAATACAGAGTATAACTTGTTTAGTTGATCTTCAAGTTTTGATACTACTGGGTTACATGTTACTTTATTGACATATTGATTTGATTTTCTCAGGCATCGGATACACTTTTTACCTGGGCTGACTTGCAAGCCAAACTGAACAGCGAATTGCTGAACAACTTGGGGAACTTCATCAATCGTGTGCTAAGCTTTGTCGCAAAACCAGCTGGTTAGTCTGTCTTGCATGAGTCATCTGTTTTGTCTTGGGCATTACCAATTGTTCCACCCGTCTGTGTAAACCCATTTTGTTATTGTTTTTGTAGGAGCTGGATATGATTCTATTGTACCTAATGCCTCCAATGCTGACTCACATCCACTGACGAAGACTTTTGCGGGAACAATTAACAAATTGGTTGAGCAATATCTCGATGCGATGGAAAAGGTAACAGTTTATATGAATCAGAACCAATTCTAACTCTGCATGTTTAGTTTTCTATTTTTGCTGGCCAGCTACTAGGTTTCATGAATATTATGCTGGTCCTTCTGTTACAGGTTAAACTGAAACAAGGACTGAAATGTGCGATGGCCATATCTAGTGAGGGAAATGGGTATCTGCAGGTAAATATTTTTTGCCTCTGTTTTCATTCAGTCTGTTGTAGACTAGTGATGCTGAGTTATCTTTATTTACTGAAACAACACAGGAGAGCCAATTTTGGAAACTTTACAAGGAAGACCAAGCAACCTGTGCTATTGTGATGAAAACTTCAGTTGGTCTTGTGTATCTCCTTGCCTGTCTGCTAGAGCCTTTTATGCCCTCTTTTTCAAATGAAGTATGATCCTGGTTGCCTCTGAGTCTTGTCAGATTATGTTTGAATGGCGTTCTTCCCCTGGCTCTTACTTTGTTTTTCTTTCTCAATGTAAGGTGTTACGCCAATTAAATTTGCCCGCAGACGATCTGTCATTCAGTGAAGAGACAGGAGAGATTGCAAAGGCAAAAAGTCCTTGGGATTTTGTACCAGCAGGGCACAAAATAGGAAAGCCTGCACCTCTATTTAAGGACTTGGTGTGTATTTGTTTTTCAGAAAGAAAAAACATATATATATATATATTACAAATCTGAACTTGGAATGAATGCAGAAAGATGATGAGATAGATGCGCATAGAGAGAAATACGCGGGCAGCCAAGCTGAGAGGAGCTCAAAAGCGGCAGCTGATGCGGAAGCCAACAAAGTGGCTAAGCAGCTAAAGGGCTCAAAATTATCAGGTAGGTGTGGACTTTTTTTTGTTCTTCTTTGGTGCTAGCTATAATCAGAAAGGAAAAAACAACTTTTGCTGCATGTTTGGGGACAACAGAATCCATGTTGCTGGCCACAACGTTGGTGAATTAACCCTTCTATATTTTTTTTTCTTGTGAGAACTACGATGAGATTTTCTACCCTGTGGATGATGTCAGCCTTTTTTCCTTTTGAAGTTCTTCAAATCTTTTCTATTTATTTCTCCTGGCAAGATATTTTAAAATTCACAGCAAGCCATTATTTAGTTTCCGCACGTTTCTTATCTAGATGGAGTCCCAAAAAAGGAACAAAAGAAACAATCTGGTGGCTCAAAATCGAAGACAGCAGATGCTGATATTTCAATTGCAAAGTTGGATATTCGGGTGGGACTTATAAAAAAAGCAGAGAAACATCCAGATGCCGACTCCCTTTATGTAGAGGAGATTGATGTTGGAGAGGAGGCACCAAGAACAGTGGTTAGTGGGCTTGTCAAATTCATCCCTCTCGAAGAAATGCAGGTTGCAATTTCTTATGAATCATTTGGTCTTTCTAGATTTGCTCTTGTGACATCGTTGATTTTTAATATATATCTCATTATGATGAGCAGAACCGAAAAGTATGTGTTCTCTGCAATCTGAAACCGGTGGCAATGCGAGGCATAAAGTCACATGCAATGGTTTTGGCTGCATCAAATGAGGATCATACAAAGGTAGGACGTCCAATTCCAATCCCCGTTCATTTACTAAATTTGATGGAACTCATGCTTTCAACTTGGTACTGCGTCATTGTAACGTACTACCAGTGATATTAATTTGCGATTATGCTAACTATGCTAAATCAGGTCGAGCTGGTCGAGCCACCAGAGTCTGCTGCCGTGGGTGAGCGAATCAGCTTTGCTGGCTACTCGGGAGAGCCTGAGGCTTCTCTTAGTGGCAAGAGCAAGACGTGGGAGAAACTGGCGGCAGAATTGCACAGCAACGGCGAGCTTGTGGCGTGCTACAAGGACGTGCCATTTACAACGTCGGCTGGGGTGTGCAAGGTCAAGACAATAGCGAACGGAGAAATCCGATAGACACATTGTCAATCCATGGTTGTTTGATCGATTTGTCTGTTTTTGTTTTTAAAGGAGTCGTACTGCTGATTTTGTTTTCAAAATTTTTGATATTCTGAAAATTTATATTTAAAGAACTCTGAATCCTAATGGTTTGAAAGAATACAGGAGTTCCTGTGTCGTTTTTCAATTTTTTGACAATGGTTAATGCTACGTTTATCCTGCCTGATCTACTGTCTGACTTTTTCCGTTCGTATGAATTATGAGAGGTGCTATAGGTCAGTCGACTGGAGACTGGAAAAACGATTGCCCGGTAGAAATCTATGCGACGCCGCGACCTCCGCAACGGGTGCACGGGCGGACTGGTGAGCGGCCTCGGCTCTTTTTTTTTTCCTTGGAGTAGCGGCCTCGGCTCTTTTACTTTGGAGTAGCGGCCTCGGCTCTGGAACTGTTGAAGCCCACGAAGCATGTACCATGTAGTGCCGGGCAATGTTTTGTCCAGTCCAACAGCTAATGCGACCAAATGAAGTACTCGCCTTGTGTGGGATTACGTGTATCACACCCGCAGTTTTCAAATATAAACAACTTACTATGCTACTCTGATCAATAATATCAATATAGAAATGATTCATATTCATATATGATATCAAGTTGGTTTTTGCAATAAATCTAGTGAGAACATTACAATGCAGTAATAAAGATTGAAGTTATGACAAATGTAAAAGAGTAGTGTTGCACTGGGCTTTGTAAAGAAAAGTAACATGAGGTTTGAGCTCGTCTATTTTTCTGTGGAATTGGTTGGCATAGGAAAGCCAATCCATAGAAATTTGACATCCTCACTCATTCGTTCTAAACATGCTTAAACAACCCATAGGATTAAAATCCTACGGAGTCCTTTGAAATTGTTACAAGATTGGCATAGGAAAGCCATTCCATAGAAATTTGACATCCTCACTCATTCGTTCTAAACATGCTTAAACAACCCATAGGATTAAAATCCTACGGAGTCCTTTGAAATTGTTACAAGACAAAAAGCGGGACTCCGTTCTCAAATTGATGATAAATTCAGTTTAAAATGAACTAGATTATTGTTTTAACAGCAATAATTTTTTTGAAAAAAGATGAAATCAAAGCGAGGGTGTCGGTACCCTGCGAACCAGGTACCCCCGCGTAGTGGATAAAAAGCACCTGGGCCCTGCCTTCCTGGCTTAGGTGGGCCCCAGTGTAGGCCACACGCTCTGGCCCCGTGGGCTATCCCGGGGTTGCCACATGTCTTTGCCTGAAGACCAGTCGAGGGTGGCTCGGGAGCCGTCACGTGCCCAATGGTGTCGTACCCCATCTTTCACCAAGGAGGGCTCTGACGCTGCCACGTGCCCGGAACCTCCGAGCCACACCCCCCGCCAGAGAGAGCACCGGAGGTGCCACGTGTGCCTGCAGCTCCGGATCCGACCTCCAACATGGGAGGGCTCTGGTGTTGTCATGTGGACAATAACTCCGGGTGTACCTTCCCCCTGGGGGAGGCCCCGGATGTGCTACGTGTCCTGTAGCTCCGGATCCGACCTCCAGCATGGGAGGGCTCTGGTGCTGCCACGTGCCCAACAGCTCCGGACCACCCGCTAACTCTGCAAGACCGCTCCGATGGAGACGCGTGTCTCGGGGGCCACCCGCCCGGACATCGCTTTGACGAGCAACGAGCAGATGGCCAAGGAGTAAAGAAGAAGGTACGCTATCAGACCGAGCATTCAAGGCTCGCGCCTTCCCCAGAAGCATGGCGCATGGCACACACCTCCGCCCTCATTGTAACTGCGTCGGCCTTGAGACCGGGGCAGCCTCCGGGCAAAGGGTTCGCGACCCAGCCAACTCACTTACTCATACGTGCGAACAATACAACAGACACACCCGTGAACGTAGGGTATTACGTTCTGGCGGCCCGAACCACGTAAGTCCTCGTGTCCTTCTCGCCGTTGTGCATCGACCTTCGAGATCCTCCAGCCACACCGAAAAAAGAAACTCCGCGGGCTGCTTACAAGAAGACTATCATAAAGAAAACTACATCACTTTATGGTTGGCATACACTGTAGCAAGGTGCAGGAAAATAAAAAGTGACAAGGAAAGGAAAGCCCTACAAGCCCTAGAGACGAACAGGGCAACGCATGTCAGATCCCGCCCACCCAGCCGCACGCGACGCGACACGCGTTTCCCACTCCCTGACATCCTCTCTCTCTATCTCTCTCTGCCTCAGCCGCGTGTGGCCACCTTTACTGCTCCTCTTCCCTTCTCAACTTACGAGCGCACCCTCAAAAAAAAAAACTTACGAGCGCAGCGGCAAACAGGACGCGACCCACGCAACGTTGATGAGTTCGGCAGCGAGGGCGCGCGGACGAATTGCGGGCACATCAAATGGCTCCCGCAGCTGCCCCCACCAACCGGCGAAAAGCTACAGCGAGAGGTTCAGGGAGAAGCATGCGCCAGCTGCCAGCGACTGATCGGTGGCTAGCTCCCTAGCTAGGCTGATAGATCTATCTAAGACGGCGCGATAGCTAAGGGGAGAGAGAGAGAGCTGGGTGAGCAAGATATCTAGAGAGAGAGAGCTGGGTGGGCAAGATATCTAAAGAGAGGGAGAGACCGAGAGAGGGTCTCCGAAAGAACCAAGCATCATCGCCAAGTATAGATCGCATAAATCCTCTGCTTACAGGCTACCCCGGACTACCTGCTCTACTCACGGAGAAAGATGGGTCGCGGGAAGGTGGAGCTGAAGCGGATCGAGAACAAGATCAGCCGGCAAGTGACGTTCGCCAAGCGCCGGAACGGGCTCCTCAAGAAGGCGTACGAGCTCTCGCTGCTGTGCGACGCCGAGGTCGCCCTCATCATCTTCTCCGGCCGCGGCCGCCTCTTCGAGTTCTCCAGCTCGTCTTGGTATGCATGTATTATATACGCGCCCCGGGTGCTCGACGAGTCATGAATCGCAACGGCCAATAACTAGTTAAACTCGACCGAACATGATACATGTCATCTAAAAAACGGCGTCCGTCCAGCAGGTTTATCTCTTCCATTGGATCCTTAAATTTATTTTCCTCCTCTTGCACCGTGGCTTGAATTATCAAGCAAGAGCATGCCTTTTAGTTTGGTTTTTGTTAAATTTCTTCTCTCAATTTATGCATGGGCTTCAAGGATGGGCTAAGATCTGCAACTTGCTTACAGATCTTGCTTCTGTACAAATCTCTTTTTTTAGAAAGCTCTTCCTCTTCTCTTTGGTCTTGGCCGCTACTTATTTTTTCTAGTAGATAATGATCTCGGCTGCTACTAAGAGCTTGGTTTTCAGTTTTTTTCTGCACGTTCATCAGCTTCTCTTTTTAACCACGTTCTGTTTGGATTCAGTGATCGAGTTCTTCTGTCACCAAGATGTGGCCTAAGATCTTATTCTCTATTTCTTTGCATCCTGTTAACAACATAACGTGAGATAAAGATCCTTTGCTTTCTCGATCTAAAACCGAGGTAAGTGCTACATATATATGCTAAAAGTTTATAGTGTACAGCTGGGGCAAAAGATGGAGATAATTTTATAAGCTTGCTGTTTTTCCTCTTACATATTCTGGTAGATTTTTTCCTCGAAGAAAAATTCTCCATTTTTCAACTAGTTTTGTTGCTAAACGGGCAAGAATACAGAAACGATCCATCTAATATTGGCCCCCTTTCGTTTTTAGCATTGATACTTGTTGAGACATCTCTTCCATCTCCAAGTCCTCTATCCTATTGCATGTCTGTTCCTTTTCCCATTTATGTCACTTGAGGTACAAAGATAGTATCGTCGAAACTGCGTCCCCGCTCGGCTGGGAGATTGCTTAACTTGCGGTCCACTGATCCAAGCATGGGCGTGTACATGGCTTCATCAGCGCTGGTCTATCCCTGCTACTATTTCATTCGTTACTGTTCCATTGGAGCATGCAGCTGAGCAGCATGCTGATGCTCATGACCTCACCGTGTCATCTTATCTTTCTTGAGCCCCGTGTCGAACTACTCGATTTACTGATCTGACTGTGCTGACAAGTACGTACACGCCAAGTAGTAAACCTTTTTTTTCTTACACACGTCATGTCAATCAGCTCCGCATCGCTTGTAATATGATGCTGTAAGTTATGAGCTGCATGGCAGTGGTTTGATCCATGTGTGTAAGCTGGATGAACAGCTGCAGTAGTGCATTAAATCATATGCAGGAGTATATTTCTCAAAATAAGATATCATCAAGCTCTTGTCGAAATTGTCCCTAATAAGTGAAGTACTCCTTGCAACTCGACTTTTCCATTTTCTCAATGTTTGAACTTCACAGGCTTGGACAGACCATTAGGTCGGTACAGTTCATCAACATAACCATCACTGATTCACTCGTCTTTATCCTAGAATCCCACGCGTCTGATTGTCTGTTGAACTTCAGTCCAAATATAGTTGCCAATCTGACCAAGTTAGTTTGTGATATTTTTTGTGATCACCATACTAACAAAAAATTATTACTATCTGCGAAGAACATTAGAAAGCAGTAGCAGGAACCAACCATCGTTATTCTATGTTTGTTCTGTCAAAGTCCATCTAAAAAAGAGCATAAACATTAGTGTAGATGAAAGGATACTTGTAGTGTTGTTCAATAACTAAACAAGATTGATTTTTTAACTTTCTCTAGATTTACTGGTTTACTGTAAAGTATCTTCTTTTCTTACCTGTAGATGCTTTTGCTTGTTTAACGATATTACACTGATTACTTTGATTTTCATGTGCTAACAGCATGTACAAAACACTCGAGAGATACCGCACCTGCAACGACAACTCACAGGAAATAAGGGCTCCACTGGACAGTGAGGTAGGTTTTCAAGTTTATAGTTTTTTATTTTTTTTTCAATGTAGTGCATTTTTATTATTGAAGGGGACCCTTAACGCAGCGGTAAAACTGTTAGCTTGTGACCATGAGGTCACGGGGTCGAGTTCTAAAAATGGCCTCTTACAGAAAAGCAGAGAAAGACTGCGTACAAAAGACACAAGTGGGTTGGACCCTGCGCAAGCGGGAGCTATATATGCACCGAGCTACCCTTTCTTTTTAGTGCATTTTTATTATTATACAAGGTATAGATTAACAGTTTGGTATGTTATTAACTCTTTTATTGAGACTAGTATATTGTCCGTGCTAACGCTATGGCCATATTCAATAATACAAATGAACCAACTAAAATACAACATAAATTATGGTGAAAAATGTAAAACAATATAGATTTAAGATTCACTCAAAAAGGAATTGTTTGACTGAAGTCAAGAAAGCATTAACATGCAAACATACACCCAAAACAATTTTGCAACTTTTCAAGCTCTACATGACAAAATATAAGTAATTTTGTGTTGCAAACAAAACATTATAAACTTAATCAATCTATAGTATCCATGCACATTTAATTTCTGCACTCCAACTTTGCACAAAGAAAACCAATCAAACATAAAATACATATCTAATATTCAGTATAAATTAAACAATTAATCATTATTATACAAGGTAAATTAGCGATTCAGTATGTTATTAACTCTTTTATTGACTTAGTGAATCTCCAAAAAGTGAATCTCTGAGTCTACACTCAATATACCACAAATTTGTAAAAAGAAGGAAAAGTCCAGCTAACCATCCTAAAGAGTACCTATGTCATAGATTCTGAAACTTCTTACTTTCACAATAGGGATTTACATTGCACAAAATTAAGCATAGTAAACAAATGTTTTCTGAAGCTAACTACATCTTGGCTGATCATTTTGTTTCACTTCCCCACATCTGCTTTCCGCAACTTCCTATAGAAGTACGTCAGTTGGCATAAGTTAGCCCTTCGGTAGAACTCTCTATTTGTGTTTTAGGGAGTAAGAATTTGAGAACCAATTTTGTTCATAGGAAAGCATGCCCTCTGTATTTATCTGAAGTTTGAATCTTTCCTTGTTCCAAGCATGATCTTTTTTTAGCTAATGGGAAAATTCCAAGCTTGGTCTTTCTTCAGTTAACCTGTTTAATTACCTGTATCTTTCTTGTTGAAACTAGATTAATTACCAGGAGTATTTGAAGTTGAAGACCAGAGTTGAATTTCTTCAAACTACACAAAGGTATTCAAAGATGGTACTGACATGTAACTTGTTTCTGTTGCACAACAAATTTGATCTTTTTCTTGTAGAAATATTCTTGGTGAGGATCTGGGTCCACTTAGCAACAAGGAGCTTGAGCAGCTTGAGAACCAAATAGAGATATCTCTGAAACAGATCAGATCAAGAAAGGTAGAAGGCTTAAATATGTATATTTTTATCCATTGTTTGCTTTTCTTAATTATAACAAAGTGCATGTATCTACAGAACCAAATGTTACTTGATCAGCTCTTTGATCTGAAAAGTAAGGTAATAACAACATAATTCCGATTATCTTTTGAAAAATTTAGTAATTTTTATGCTTCTATTCGTAGTATTTTTTTAATGAGAAAGTGAAACGATGTTTACAGGGGCAAGAGTTGCAGGATCTTAACAAAGAACTGAGGAAAAAGGTAACATCACTAAGCTCAAGATTACTCTGTTTGACTAAAATGAAAGTGAAGACCAGGGATATTTCTTACTGTTATTGGTGAAGATATAACGTTCGAACTATATAAAATATCTTACCTATATACCTCGATGAAATAAGCTTACTGCTGCATTATTGGTTTATTGCAAGTGCCAGTTGCAAGAGATCAGCGGTGAGAATGCGCTACGTATTTCCTGGGAGGAAGGTGGTCACAGTGGCACTAGTGGGAATGCTAGTGAGCCTTATCAGGGATTCGTTCAGCACCCAGAAAACGATTCTCCCCTGCAGATCGGGTAGGCCATCGCAGCTGATCGATCTAGAGACGAGACACATTTTATAGAGTTCAATGTGAACTGCATAAAAGCGGGAACTTTCTCAAGACAACTATATATGATCTGAACTTGTACAGTGCTAACTTACGTTGAGGCTCAATCAATAACATCCATTCTTTAATCAACTATATATTGTTGCAAATCCAAGTTTTAAACCACTTTCATGCACGTTGTTCCAGGTATCATCAACAGGCCTACATGGATCAGCTCAACAACCAAGATGTGGAGGCGGCTCATCACCCTAACGCACACGGTCGATCTGGATGGATATGATGGTCGTATCAGATGTGACATCAAGTAAGCTTATGCGTGGCCTCAGGAACTTGTCCTGCACTGCTGGATACTGTTCTGGTCTTCTACGTATTGAAACTGCTCTCGAGACTTCCCAAACAATAAAGAGAACAGTGGGGCTAATTCGAGCAAGTATCTGTATCGGTAATGGGCTTTGACAGACTATAACGGCTAGTTGATTAAGACATTGCGCGTGTAAAGTTTCAAAACAATCAATATTTGCGGACTTGTGTGGTGACCTTTCTCTAAAAAAACAC